>JAHRIG010000027.1:75647071-75667624 GCA_020311275.1 Eira barbara
TGTAGGCAGCATATTGATGGGTTTTGTTTTTTTATCCATTCTGATACCCTGTGTCTTTTGATTGGGGCATTTAGCCCATTAACATTCAGGGTAACTATTGAGAGTTATGAATTTAGTGCCATTGTATTGCCTGTAAGGTGACTGTTACTGTATATTGTTTCTGTTTCTTTCTGATCTACTACTTTTAGGGTCTCTCTTTGCTTAGAGGACCCCTTTCAATATTTCCTGTAGAGCTGGTTTGGTGTTTGCAAATTCTTTCGGCTTGTGTTTGTCCTGGAAGCTCTTTATCTCTCCTTCTTTTTTCAATGATAGCCTAGCCGGATATAGTATTCTTGGCTGCATGTTTTTCTCGTTTAGTGCTCTGAATATATCATGCCAGTTATTTCTGGCCTGCCAGGTCTCTGTGGATAGGTCTGCTGCCAATCTAATGTTTTTACCCTTGTATGTTACAGACTTCTTTTCCCGGGCTGCTTTCAGGATTTTCTCTTTGTCGCTAAGACTTGTAAATTTTACTATCAGGTGACGAGGTGTGGACCTATTTTTATTGATTTTGAGGGGCGTTCTTAGCATCTCCTGGATTTTGATGTTTGTTCCCTTTGCCATAGTAGGGAAATTCTCTCCAATAATTGTCTCCAATATACCTTCTGCTCCCCTCTCTCTTTCTTCTTCTTCTGGAATCCCAATGATTCTAATGTTGTGTCGTCTTATGGTGTCGCTTATCTCTCGAATTCTCTCCTCGTGGTCCAGTATTTGTTTGTCTCTCTTTTGCTCAGCTTCTTTATTCTCTGTCATTTGGTCTTCAATGTCACTAATTCTTTCTTCTGCCTCATTTATCCTAGCAGTGAGAGCTTCCATTTTTGATTGCACCTCATTAATAGCTTTTTTGATTTCAACTTGGTTAGATTTTAGTTCTTTTATTTCTCCAGAAAGGGCTTTTATCTCTCTGGAGAGGGTTTCTCTAATATCTTCTATGCCTTTTTCAAGCCTGGCTAGAACCTTGAGAATCGTCATTCTGAATTCTAGGTCTGTCATATTACCAATGTCCGTATTGATTAGGTCTCCAGCCTTCGGTACTGCCTCTTGTTCTTTTTTTTTGAGGTGAGTTTTTCCGCCTTGTCATTTTGTCCAGATAAGATTTGCTTTCTCCTGCTGTGGAATTCCGCTGTTCTTGGTGAGCAAAGTTGGTCTTAACTGGGTTTCTTGTTGTTCTTCTGGGGGAGGGGCCTGTTGTGGTGATTCTCAAGTGTCTTTGCTGCAGGCGGAATTGCACCGCCCTTGCCAGGGGCCGGGCTAAGGAATCTGCTCGGGTTCGCTTTCGGGAGCTTTTGTTCCCTGAACGCTTTCCATAGAGTCCAGAGGACGGGAATGAAGATGGCGGCCTCCCAATCTCCGGCCCAGAGGAGCCGAGAGCTTGGGGTTCCGCTCCTCACTGCGCCCTCAGAGAAAAGCGCCCAACCGCCCCGCCTCCCTGGCCTGCGGTCGCACCGGTAGGAAAGCGGTCAATTGCTGGAACCTGGAGAAAAGTGCCCGGTCGCTTCCGTCCCCGTGGACTCCGGCTGTGCTCCGAGCCCACCCAGCCTGCGACCGGCACAAGGTAACCCCAGGCTGAGAGCTCACTCCTCGGCTTTGTCGCTGTAGTCGGCTTCCCTGCTCTAATACCTGCGAGCTCTGCGGCCCTCAGACACCCCCGGTCCTTCTGTGACCCCGTGGGACACGGGGTTACGCTGACCCTGCCTGGGTTTCCCCCTGGTTTAGCCTCTGGTGCGATGTCTCCCAGTGGAGCAGACTTTTAAAAGTCCCGATTTTGTGCTCCGTTGCTCCGCCGCTTTCCGGGAGCCGGCCCCTCCCCCCGGGGTCTATCTTCCTGTCGCTTTGGATTCACTTCTCCGCAAGTCCTACCTTTCAGAAAGTGATCGATTTTCTGTTTCTAGAATTGTTGCTCTTCTTCTCTTCGATTTCCCGTTGGATTTGTAGGTGTTCACAATGGTTTGATAAGCTATCGAGCCGATCTCCTGCTACCCGCTGTCGTCTCAGCCTGCTACTTCTCCGCCATCTTGACTCCTCCCTCTACCAAACATTTAAAGAAAAGTAAATACCAATTCTACACAAACTCTTCCAAAAAGTAGAAGAGGAAGGCTTTCCTACTCATTCAATGAGACCAGTATTACATAGATACCAAAGCCAAAGACATCATAAGGAAACTACAGATCAATATCTCTCATGAATATGGATGTAAAAATCCTCAACAAAATGCTAGCAAACAAAATTTAGCACATAAAAAATAATTACACACCATGACCACATGGGATTCATTCTAGGAATGTGAAGTTGGTTTAACATTGAAAAACCAATTAATGTAAAGCAGTATAGTGAAAGAATAAAAACAAAACCACACGAACATCTTAAAAGACATAGAAAAAAAGGCATTTGACAAAATCCAATAGCCTTGGGTGCCTGGGTGGCTCAGTGTGTTGGGCCTCGGCCTTCGGCTCAGGTCATGATCTCAGGATCCTGGGATCAAGTCCCGCGTTGGGCTCTCTGCTCAGTGGGGAGCCTGCTTCCCCCACCCCTCTCTGCCTGCTGCTCTGCCTACTTGTGATCTCTCTCTTTGTCCAATAAATAAATAAAATCTTTTAAAAAATTCAATAGCCTTTCATAATAATGATTAAAAAAAAACCAAAAAAATGTCATCAACTTGATAAAGGGCATCTACAAAACCCCACAGCTAATAGCATATTAAATAGTGAATGACTGGATGAGATCCTGATCCCTAAGAATCCCTTAGGGATCCTGATCCCTAAGATCAGGAACAAGACAACAATGCACACTATCACCACTTCTATTTAACTTTATACCAGAGGTTCTAGACAGTAAAGATGAAATAAAAGATATTCAAATTGGAAAGGAAGAAGTAAAACTATCTCTCTTTGTAGATGGCATGACCTTGTTGTATAGGAAAATCCTGAGAAATCTACCAATAAACAAGTTCAGCAAGATTGAAGAATACAAGGCCAATATACAAAAATTGATTGCCTTTCTATACACATGCAATTAACAAGCCAAATGAAATTAAGAAAATTATTTCATTTACAATAGCATCCATAAGAATAAAATCCTTAGAAATAAGTTTAACAAATATGTGCAAAACATACTCTGAAAAGTATAGAACACTGTCTAAAGAAATTACAGAAAATGTAAATATTTGAGGAAATATCCCATGTTCATGGATTGGAAGGTTTAATGTTGTTAAAATGGCATTACTCCTCAAATTTACAGATTCAACATAATCCCTATCAGAATCCTAGCTGACTTCTTTGTAGAAACTTAGAAGCTGATTCTAAAATTCATACAGAATTTCAAAGGGCCAGAAGAACCAAAACATTCTTGAAAAAGAAGAACAAAGTTGGAGGATTCCAACTTGTTGATTTCAAAACTTACTACGAAGCAACAGTAATCAAGAAAAGTGTGGTACTGGGCACCTGGGTGACTCACTCAGTTAAACATCTGCCTAGGTCATGTTCAGGTCATGATCCCAGGGTCCTGGGATTGAGTCCCAAATTGGGCTCCCTGCTCAGTGGGAAGTTTGCTTCTCCCTCTTCCTCTGCCCGTCCCCCCTGCTCATGCTCGTGCTCTGTCTCAAATAAATAAAATTAAAAAAAAAAAAAGCATGGTATAGGCTAAAGAAAGACATGTAGATTAATGGAATAGAAATGAGGGTCCAGAAATGAATTTATGTGACTGTGATGTTTTGACAAGGGTCCCAAGACCATTCAATGTGGAAATGAATAGACTTTTCAACAAATAGTGGTGGAACAACTAGATAGCCACTTACAAAATAATTGGGTTGGATCCTTACCTCATACTATTTATAAAAATTAACTTAAAAAAATTAACTCAATGATAAGAAATTAACTCAAAAGGGATCAAGCGCCTAAAGGTAAATATTAAAACTACACAACCCCTGATGATTCACAGACCTGTACCCCTGGGGCAAATAATACATTTTATGTTAATTTTTAAAAAGCATTAAAATGTTTTTAAAAGTGAAAAAAAAACCAACTCTCTAAGTTTTCTTAAAAAGTAAAACTACACAACTCTTAAAAAAACATAGGAGTAAATCATTATGTGCTTGGATTTGGTAAAGGATCCTTAAATGTGACACCAAAAGCACAACTTAAGAGAAAAAAACATAATTTGGATTTCATTAAAATCAAAAACTTTTATACTTTAAAGGACAGCATCAAAAAGTAAAAAGAACCACAGAAGAGGAGAAAATAATTACAAATCATATATCTGATGAGGGACTTGTATCCCAAATATTGCAAAGAAATCTTAGAACTCAATAATAAAGACAAAATGATATAAAAATGGGCAAAGGATCTGAATAGATATTTCTCCAACTAGGAAGATATGCAAATGGATATTAAGATCATGAAGGGTACTTGAGATCATTTGTCATCAGGGAAATGCAAATCAAAACCATAATATGATACCACTTCATGCCCACTTTGATGGCTAGACTCAGAAAGGCAGATAATAACAAGTGTTCAGGATAGGGAGAAATCCAAACCCTCCTATCCTACACTGCTGATGGGAATGTAAAATGGTGCAGCTACTTTGGAAAACAGTCTGTAAGTTCCTTGAACAATTAAACATACAGAGTTGCCACATGAAACAGCAATTTCAATCTTAGGTATCAGCCCAAGAGAAATGAAAACATGTACGGGCAAAAAAAAAAAAGTATGCAAATGTTTATACATTGTCCATAATAGTCAAAAGGTGAAAGCAACCCAAATATCCACCAACTGATAAGTGGATGAGCAAAATATCCATAAAACTGAATATTATTTGACCATAAAATGGAATAAAATATCGGCACATGCTTCAACATAGATGAATCTCCAAAACATGCCAAGTGGAAGGAGCCAGTTGCAAAAACCCATATGTGATTTCATACATATGGAATGTCTAGAATAGGCAATTTACAGAGACACATAGAAAGTAAGTAAATTAGTGGTTGCTTAGGGGTGAAGATGTGGAGGAGGATGGGGGATGATAGCTAAAAGGTATGGGGGTTTCTTTTTGAGGTGATGGAAATGTTCTCAAATTATCTATGTGACAGTCACACACATTTTTAAATATACGAAAACTATTGAATTGTATAGTTTAATTGGGTGAATTATATGGTATATAAATTATTTCTCAATGGAGTGTTAGAAAAAAGAAAAATGGCAATTAAATGAAACGTGGTTTTGGACTGGAGCTCTTAGCAATTAAAGACATTTTGGGGACGACTGGGGAAACTGAATGGTGTCTGGGGACTAAATGTTAGTAAATGTATCAGTGTTAATTTCCTGATTTTGACGGTTGTATTTCAGCTATTCAGGAGAAAATGCTGGTTTCTAGGAAATGCACTCTAAAGTATTTGTTAGTGATGGGTCATCACTGTAGGTAACTTACTCTCAGTGTCTGGGAAAAAAAGTTTTTTTGCCACTTATCTGTAATTTTGAAGGCATTTCAAAATATAAATATCTTTTGTAAAATTCCTGATTTAATTTTAAAATGTGAGGCTAGGGGATGGAATATTGGATTCTCCTCAACCACGGGGCACTGCTAGCCCATGATCTAGCCTGCCTATGGTGTGTGGGAATGGTCGTGGTGGTGGTCTTATCCTTTAGCAGGTAGCATTGGGCCTGACCAATTTCTGTAAGATTTCCAATTGACATTAAGTTGTATGGAATTTCTTCTCTAAAACAATAACATTGGCTTTGAGAAAGAAAAGGTAAATACTATTTGGTACAATAAAAGAGAAATGGTTGAAGAAATCAATTTATTTGAAAAGTAATGCTTCTTTATTGATAGTTACATTTATTAGCAGGGAACATAATCAGTAGCCATTGGAAAATATCAGACTACTTCGGGAACATGCTGCTAAAAGCCTGTGATCTCATCGTCCTTGCTTTTGTCAGTCTGGTAAGCCGTAAGTGTCAAAGTTGAATTTTGCTGAGGAAGGCCTTTGAATACTTTCATGTGAATATAACTATTATCACCTACTCGCACCTAAAAGATAAAAAAAGAAAAAAACGAAAAGGAGATTCATTCAGATGGATCTATGTCAAGTGAAATAAGCTTTTCAGGAACAGTATTTCTAGATCAGAATTCTTAGACCTTGATTTTCGTAAACCTACCACCTTATTTTATGAGAAAGGACAGGCTAGAGGCATGGCAAGAGGCATAAGCCCTTATTTTATTTCATTATTTTATTTTATTTTATAATTTCCTACTGCTTGGGCACAATGAAAGTGCATTTAATTTTCAAAGATGCACAAAGCAAGAAAACAAGTGACAGTCTCCTTATTGATTCTGTTTTCTGACTTCCAAACTGAGGTACTTTATTAGCCACATGATTTGAAAAGGGAGGAGAAAATCAGAATTGTCCTAGAAAATTTGGGAGGTGTGGTTCCCATATCTATATTAGCACCTACATTATAAAAGCCCACTGATAGGACTGAGCAGACAGCAGGGGATGGACAGTCTAGTGTCCCTTTAAAGTAAAGGGATTTTGCTGGTTAGTCATTGGTGTGAAAATTGAAATGGTAGTATGGGCATGAATCTGAAACCTAGAAAATCATGGTAAGAATTTCTACTTTTGTTTTTGGTTGGGACAATAAAATTTTTGTCTTAGCATAATATTTTTTATGTTCTGATGTCCCTTCCTAATTAACAAATACCATTCAGCAAATGTTTACTATGATTTGAAGGCTATGATGAACATTGTATATACTTCTTACTATAGGCCTGAACAAAGGTAGAACAATGACAGTTTTACAGATGGAGAAGCAGATTAGGAGAGATTAAATAATTTTCCATAAATCTCTCAACTAATAATCGACAGAGTCAAAACCTAAATCTAGAGTCCAACATTTATGTTCTTTTCACTCTATAGTGCAACCAACTTTTTTTTCATGAAGGTTCACACCCAGCATGGAACCCAGTGCGGGGCCCGAACTCACAACCCTGAGATCAAGACCTAAGCTGAGAGCAAGAGTTGGATGCTCAACGAACTGAGCCACCCAGATTCCCCTACTGTTTAACATTTTAAAAGTATTCTGCGTTTCGGGGCGCCTGGGTGGCTCAGTGGGTTAAAGCCTCTGCCTTTGGCTCAGGTGGTGATCCCAGGGTCCTGGGATCGAGCCTCGCATCGGGCTCTCTGCTCAGCAGGGAGCCTGCTTCCTCCTCTCTCTCTCTCTCTGCCTGCCTCTCTGCCTACTTGTGATCTCTGTCTGTCAAATAAATAAATAAAATCTTTAAAAAAAAAGTATTCTGCGTGTGGACAGGACATCAGCCTTTGCAGACATTATTAGAAGCAGCACAGCCGGTACATAAGAATCAGACCACCTGGGTTCAAATCCTGGCTCTGCTCTTATAATTGTATGACCTTTGTTAGTTACCTCATCTCCCTGAGGCTCCATTTTCTCATCAGTGACACAAGGGAAATGATCATATTTATCTCATAGATTTGTTGAGAGGATTAAAAGAGATAATACATGCTCAGCTCTTAGAGCCTGGCACGTTGTTAAGTGTTCAGTAAATTTCTAGCTCATTTATTTCACATAACACCTGGCAAAGTAGGGTTTTTTTTTTTAATTTTTACTTTTTTTTTTAAGATTTTATTTATTTATTTGACAGACAGAGATCACAAGTAGGCCGAGAGACAGGCAGAGAGAGAGAGGAGGAAGCAGGCTCCCTGCTGAGCAGAGAGCCCGGTGCGGGCTCGATCCCAGGACCCTGGAATCACGACCTGAGCCGAAGGCAGAGGCTTAACCCACTGAGCCACCCAGGCGCCCCACAAAGTAGGTTTTTATCTGCATCATGCAGATAAGGGCATTGAGGCTCAGGGAAGATGAGGGGCTGTGGTCACACAGGCACTGCCTAGTGGAACAAGTTGAATAAGGGTTCCAACCCGGAACTGTCTGACACCAGAAAGCCTGCAGCCCTTCCATTCCTCCACTTGCCTCTTGATAGATAGATACTTGGGAAAGAACACAGAAGGTCACTTCACCAGAAAGACCTTAAATGTAGAGAGCGGTTCAGAGCAGAGATCAACTAGACAGCCAGGAAATAATGAGGGAACTGGAGTTAGGAGTTGTAATCCAGTAGGAGAAATTTGACGAGGCAGGTGGTCTCTCTCTCTCTCTTTTTTTTAATCCTTTCAGGCAGGTGGTCTTAAGGGATGAAAAATTTTAAGTTTTCTGATGAGTTTTTTAAGAAATGCATCAGCTGGTTACTATATGAAATTTATGAACTTGGACTAATTGTAAATTATTAAAATAATGATCCCAATTTTGATGGAATGTTTCTTGTCTTTGAACAAAATCATTTTTAACTGGAGAAACGTTTTTCAACTGTGAAGAAAGCAGATTGAGAAAGGGGGAAACAATGTCGCTGTTTTCTGAGTATCAGACGGGGGTATCTCATTCATGTGAGCCACCCCAGGACCTGGCATATACTAGGAGCTCAAATTTGGTAGGACTGGGCTGATCCATTTACATGACCCAGTGTTGTAATTTTCCTATGCTGAGGTGGTTAGGACCTCTTATTTTATTTTATTTTACTTTATTTTTTGCTGAAAACATTTTTTTAAAAGATTTTATTTATTTATTTATTTGTCTGAGAGAGAGAGGGAAAGAGAGAGCACAAGCAGGGGGAGCAGCAGGCAGAGGGAGAAGCAGGCTCCCCACTGAGCAAGGAGCCTGATGCGGAACTCGATCTTAGGACCCTGAGATCATGACTGGAGACCATGGCAGACGCCAACAGCAGACATGAGCCACCCAGGCGTCCCTGAAAACATTTTTTTAACATTTTATTTCTTAAGTAGCTAATTGTTAAAGAGGAATAAGCCAGACTGTGCCTTGGTCCAATGGTTTCGTAAATCTCAAGTACATGTGTTTGAATGTCTGTTGTTATTATTTATTTATCTGATTTATTAAATCGTAATTATCATCTCAGTGCGAAAGAATGAAGATGGTTCTCAAATATCGATGGTTGACTAGTTGAATTGGTTCCCTCTCAACTTCGCAACCATTTTCTTCAATTAGAACTGCATAGTGCATCATTTAGTTTAATGATATAGTTATAAAATGAATCTTAAAATTATTTTAAATGCTCCACTGTTTTAAACTATACCTACAGTGTCACAAATTGAATCCACTTACTTGAATTGCCAAATTATTTAAATTTTATTAATCAAAACGCTGTGTAAAGAACAACAGTAGCTTCAGCTATTTTCCCACCTAAAATACTTTAACCCACTGAGCCACCCAGGCGCCCCTCCCACCTAAAATACTTTAAATCATTCCTAAAATCCATTTAATTTAGACACATAGATTCACAAGGATTCCATAAAGAGTGGAATAAGTTTCAAGATAGCATCTGGTCCAGTTCCAGGCCTTTGGGCAACTGAGATATCCTCTCATTTCACATAAAAAGCACCACGGCCACAAACTAAGCATCCTTGGAAACGTCATGAAATTTCTTTCTATACAATTTCCAAAAATTGTAATTTGTAAATTGTAATGGTAATTTGGAAGGAGTCAATTTGGAAAGCTTTCTAAATTCACAGGAAACAGATGGTGGAAATATATCATCATCTGCCAAATTTGAAAGTCTGACACTTGGGAAATTTCATGCTAGGGAAGCACCTTCATTTAGGGCAACCAGAAGGGACAAAATATATGGTCGGGGTAACAGGGAACATCACACAAAGTGGGAAATGCAGTGTCTTTTAGTACCAATGTGAACCCAACAAGGATGTTGAACTCTAACCTTAATGTAGTAATTTATTCCAGCAACTACTTGAGTTTTATACTCTACAGCTTCAAATTCTTCGTAAGTCTCATTTGTTTTTTCTTCAAGCTGAGGTTTAACCTTAGGAGGAGAAAAAGGACACACATTATATCAAAGCTATAATGGACTCCACTTATGTGATTTTCAGGTCTGGGAAACTCGTGCTTCT
This sequence comes from Eira barbara, assembly GCA_020311275.1. Classification (NCBI taxonomy): domain Eukaryota; kingdom Metazoa; phylum Chordata; class Mammalia; order Carnivora; family Mustelidae; genus Eira; species Eira barbara. Next base: position 75,657,087 of record JAHRIG010000027.1, read on the forward strand.
AAAGGTCCTCAAACATCATAATAAGAGCTATTTACAGTATTTCAAGGAAAAGAAAAGATCTGCCTTTAATAAGATTACATGAGCTAACTAAAATGTTAAATTTTGTGGCTTTAGGCTGAATTTGCATCAAGTCAGTGTGGTAATATGGCAACATGGTAATGTTTTCACTAGTAGAACTCTGATATATAGGGGCACCTGGGTGGCTCAGTGGGTTAATCCACTGCCTTCAGCCCAGGTCATGATCCCAGGGTTCTGGGATCGAGCCCCACATCGGGCTCTCTGCTCAGCAGGGAGCCTGCAAAAAAAAAAAAAAAGAACTCTGATATATACGTCTTTGATTAATAAAAATGGGAGAGCAATAATTACTATTTCATCTAATTGTTTTTTATTTTAAAGTAATTTCAGACTCAAAGTTACAAAAATAGTATAGTATACCTCAAGAACCTTGATCTAATCACATCTGTAATTTCCTTTGCCATGTAAGATAGCACATTTACAAGACTCAGGGATTAGGATGTTGGCCACCATCCTGTCTACCACAGAGGGATTATAAACTTTGGTGGCAGTGTGCCTAAACCTGACATGACAAGGGAATGGTGTGCCTCAAATTCAATATGTGAACTTTTACTGGATCTACCAGTTTTCAGTATCGGTCCTTCATTCCTTCTCTCAGCTGAGCCTGATATGCTACTTTCCACTGTGTTCTCTCTGACTCACTTTCTGTGAAGAGTAGGGCTCCAGAATTCTGCCAGAGCTTGGAAGAAATGAAAGGGAAAGATCTGGGGGTGGCCTAACTGCTCCTCATACAGATCTGCGCTCAGTTTTCCTGGCTTTAGCCCCATGCCTTACTCTCATTGTCATACATTTCTGGCATTGCTCGTGATTGAGCCATTTTGGAATTCTGCACCACGAATCTGCTTGCTGCTGGCTTATCACTCCCATCTGGTATTGGGCTCCATCTAAGTGGCCAGTCATTTTCCATTGTTCATCTGTTTCCCATCTTCCAAGGTTTGGTCAGTATCTTTGAGGTGGTGTTTGCCTATCTCCGTTGTCTTTCTATGTGTGGGTTTGTGCCCTTTCCCCCCTTATTTTTTCCTGTCATCTAGAGGGAAAAGAAAATAGATGTGTATGTTCAATATGCCTTGTTTATTGGGAAGTTGCCTCCCTGCTCTTCACTAAAGCATTTTACGTGTTTCAGGCAGGCCTCCCATGCATCTAGGTTCTCCCAAGGCCATTCAGGCCTTCCCATCAGTGGGCGGACATATTGAATTCCTTTTCTATCGGCCCCGTGGTTTGGGTGCCAGAATTGGTTTTCAAAGATGTAAATGTTTTCCAACTTTTTGAGTTCTTAGACCACTTTTGAGGGTAAAACACTCACAGACCACCACCCATTTCTCCTGTGACCTTCAGAATAGATGGGAAAAATGTGATATTGCTTTCTTGAGATGGAAAATGAAGCTTCAGAGTGGAGAAAAGAAGAAGACATATTGTAAGGGGGAAAAATCAGAAATGGGAAGAGGTGGGTGCAAGAGAGAGAGGAAAAATGGTAGACAGAAGTGCAGAGAGAAGTCAAGTAAGGAGAAGAGTTACTGTCTTCTTGCTTCTCCTATCTAACACTTCTGTGTCAATGCTGGGTACTGGTCAAGTTAGAAGCTGAGTTGGAAAGGGTTAATCTCCAAACCCAAAATTATCTAGTTAAACCTCATTTTACAAATGAGGGGCCCAAAGCTATGAGGAGACTATTACTGCTTAAGGCTGAAAAATTATTAATTACAGTTATTTAAGGTTTTTAATCCCTTGCCTGATAGCTTAAGTATCTGATTTATCTGTTGTAATGATCTGTATTCCTTCTGGTTTCCAGTCTTTTGGTCATTTTTTTTTTAACCACATATCAGAAAATTTTATTTCTATTTGTCCTTGTCTTAAAAAACAGACAAAATCTCTAACCTTTTCATTGCATCTGTGCAGTTTCAAGTCCAGAATTTTCCATAAGAGAGCTGATTTCCAATGTCCTGGTTTGTTTTGGTAAGTGCACTGACACCTGTCAAACTGTGTGCTGTGATTTCGGGTTTACTGTACTTAAAGCCTGTAGCCTTGCTCTCTCTTCCGAGTAGAACAGGCTGGTATTCTTCTAATGTTGGATGCTATGAACTGGGTGTGGGAGGGGTGGAGGTTGAGGTCTAAGCTGAGGAGCAGGAAAGGGGGCAGAATAAGAAGGAACTGGTCAGTGAAACCTTAATTTTCAGAAGGCAAGCTTGGTATTGAAAGACTCCCCCAAGGATGGGTGCTGGGAGGGTGGATGTCAGCTGGGAGTGGTGGTCAGGGGCCTGCTGGAATACAGACAGACCTTGAACTGAACACAGTTGGTGTTCACCTTCCCCATCCTGCCATACACAGTTGTGGCTGAGATGATGGAAGAAACAGTATGGGCCCAGCCACTCGTCACTCGGGCCCCAGCCCAGAGAAGGATGCTCTCAGGGAGGAGCAGCTGGTAAAATACAATCACCCTAGGGCTGTTCATATATTTTTATTGTTGTAGAGCATGAATCTTGGTGAGTTGTTAGTCCTCTGAGATCTGAGGATTTGAGCCACGTTGCACCCAACACACCTAGGCATTTTCCCTATCTATAATCATTCTGCAGAAACTTTGGACTATGCATAAAATAGGGAAGAATGGATAGAAAGTTAATAGTGGCAACATGGGTAGGCCATATTTTGGCATGTTTTACAGAGTAAGGAAGGAGAGTTTGGGTATAGTATGAAAGTATAGTAGGACTGATGAGAAGTGACCTACAGACATTTGTCATCTGACTATGTTTTTGAGGGAAGGCCAAGTGTGGGGCAAGGCACCTACTATGCAAGAAATGATGGCACCCCACATAAGAGAGGAAGGGCAGAGTCTTCGACTGGAGGGAGGAATGAGATCCAGCAAGGGATAAGGAAATTGGGAGTATTCTTGTACCAGTTGACTGCAATCTTTAAGAGAAGGAACTGAGACACAGGCTGGAGGGGCCATGGGGATGGGAGAGATTGAGAAGCCAAGAAGAGAGAAGGCCCAGGTCCACCTCTCTGGGCCTTCTAGAAAAGGGTCAACAGGATGTGACTGAAAGAATGTTCCAGCAGCCCTAGGTTCCTGTTGCAGTTGTTTGCTGGCATACGTTCATAAATTTGTACTGAGTTTCTGTGGTTCTGCAACTTCCTTGAGCAAAGCTCTCTGAACCTGAGCCGAAGCTGAAGAGGAAGTGGTGGCAGTGGGAGTGATCTCTAATTGAGGACTGGAATGCCAGAATTTCACAGGGTCAACAGAAATCAAGGGTGGAAGAATGCATGAAGCCAATCACGGTCCAGGCTGGATGAGCACTCAAGTGGGCCTGAGCATGTTCTGATGATGAAGATGGGAGTGTGAGGGCCTGAAAAATTGTGGTGTGGCTGAATGGCAGGTTCTCTGGGTGTGGGGCAGTGGGAGAGGTGACTGATGGGGAGGCTGTTGGTCAGAGAGGAGAACACAAATGTGTGGGTGAGTGACAGCGGTGACATGCTAAGCTCCGGGTGTGGTATCCATGATGGTATGCAGAGGGGATGTTTGTATGATGTTATGGTCTGTGTGGATGCCAGGAATGGCATTCAGCAATTGGGTTTGACGTAGGGGTGTGTGCAGTGTGCGTGTGTGTGTGTGTGTTGTCTGTATCTACCTGTGAGTACGTAACAGTACCCTTCATTTCCAAGAGTAATTATTGAAATAACAGTTCTTTCCTGCAATGAACATACTCAGAATTCTCATCCCAATTCTCAGGTCAAAAATAGCCCTTATTTCCTTGAGTGTATCCCCTTTGTAAACTTCTCTGAAGGCAAGAACCATCTTTGTGTCCCTTCTGTCCCTCTAGCAATTCACACAGTACTGTGTACATAATGTTTTCTGAATGAAGAAACCAGGACTGTTTTTCTTCATGGCACCTTGTCTTCCTAGAAAAGATAAGAGGATAGAAGGGGATAGCAGAGACGCTCAACTAATATAGAGAATCCTGGGAAAGGGGATTTCTTCCATGTGGGACCCAAGCTCTATTTGCATCCTTTAGTGATCCATGATACATAACTACCATTCAGTCTCCTTCATCTTCAGAATGGGGACTCTTTTCTCCTGCCTTCAGAAATGTTCAAGTCTCCTCAACCTGGAACTCTTTGTTTGATTTTCTTCTCTTTCTGACCTCACCCAACACCCCTCTTTCAATTTTTTTTTTAAAGTAAGCTATTTATTTATTTATTTATTTATTTATTTATTTATTTATCAGAGAGAGAGAGAGAGAGAGAGAAAGTGGGAGCATAAGCAGGGGAATTGAAATGGCAGGCAGAGGGAGAAACAGGCTTCCCGCTGAGCAGGGAGCCTGATGTGGGACTCGATCCCATGACCCGAGCTGAAGGCAGACACTTAACTGACTGGGCCATGTAGGCATCCCTTTTTCATTTCGATGTCAAATTCCTTAAACCTGCAGTTCTCATTTTTTCTTTGATGCTTCACCTCTCTCTGAGATGGTTTCCCCTCCTTCCCTTCTCTCCCAAATGGAGTTCTTCCTTCAGCTGGCATTCCACTAAGAAAACTCTCTGTTAAGGAGAGCGAGAGCTGATAAACTTAAGCTCCTCTAAGAATGCCTGCATTTGGGGCGCCTGGGTGGCTCAGTGGGTTAAAGCCTCTGCCTTCGGCTCAGGTCGTGATCCCAGGGTCCTGGATCGGGCTCAGGTCGTGATCCCAGGGTCCTGGATGGAGCCCCACGTCAGGCTCTCTGCTCAGCGGGAAGCCTGCTTCCTCCCCTCTCTCTGTCTGCCTCTCTGCCTACTTGTGGTCTCTCTCTGTCAAATAAATAAATAAAATCTTTAAAAAAAAAAAAAAAAAGAATGCCTGCATTTTAAAAAGTGATTTTTTAAAAAATTAGAATATATTTAAAAACAAAGGGATAAAATTACAAGGTAAACGACAGGTAGTGGTGGTCTTCCCTAGGACCACCTCAGATCATACTAAGCGTATGACTATCAACGCTTACTCATTTGCCTGACTCTGACTGGGCCCCTAACTAACTCTGTAATCTTGGAGAAGGTGTTTGATTATATTTCTTCACCTACAGGTGGTTTTGGTAACACTTGCCTCTTGGGATTGTTTGTGGGGAGATTAATTTTATCCTTCATGGGAAAGTGCTTCCTAAACTGCCCATTCTTCTGCCTTCTAATACTTATTTGGGAATTGCCCCCCTAAGGTTCTCCTGGGAGAGGGAAGCCAAATGATAATTGGGAGCTTAATACCTGAGAAGCTGAACTACTACACAGTAATTTTTCACTTGAAAGTTAGGAGCTTTGATGGGCAAACTCTAATGTCCTTCCTGGTCCCAAACCTATGATTTAAACAATGTTCCTAATTGGAGGTTGTTCTATTATGTTCCATTTATCTTGGCTTCTCTAAATGGACTCTAAACCCCTTGAGGACAGGGGCCATGTCTTAAAGTCCTTATGTATCTTCTGTAACATTTAACACAATGCTGGACACCTAAGAGATAGTCAAGAAATGATTCGTTGATATTCATTTCTCAAATTGATTGAAATTCTGAGCCTGGCTGCTCACACAGATAAGGCAATTTGCCATACCACATATTTCCCTCAACCCCCATGCTACTCCATGCTCCTGCCACTGTATAGTGGAAAGGCAAGTGGTCAAAAATCTGAAGTTAGGTTAGCTTCTTAACTCGGCAGATACTAGCCTCTTTGAATCTCAGTTTGAAATCTCATCTGAGATATGGACATGATGATTTCCTTCCCTGTGCCCAGGGTTATAAAGACCAAATGAGAGGACAAATGGAGGACAAGGCTTTTAAAACTGCAATGCACCTTTCTAGAGTGATACAACTATTGTTCATACCTATCTCTCATTCTGCCTCCTTGACAAGGCTGGAGCCTGAGGTAAGCAGCAAGAAACACACTTTCAAATTAATTTCATAATTTAAGATGTGGCTCACAGATGTTTTTTTTTTTAAATGCAAGGCCTTCTTATAGCTTCTTACTAAAAAAATTATTCTTGCTAACCAAGATAGGCTTTTTAAAAATCATTGAAATTTTCTGCACACTCTCTCTATGTGGAATCTCTGTTATTCCCCCATTTCCCTTATAGCTCTGTTTCCTGGAAAGTCTCAGGGGGGATTTTCCAGGGTCACGGGTAACTTTGAGCAAATATTTGAAGCAAATAACTGTGAAGCCTCACCTGTGCATATTTTTTTCTTGTTTTCAGGTCATTTTATGCACATCACCTTATGTAGTCCTTACAGCTCTGAGATCAGCAGAGCGAGAGGTGTGATCTTCATCTCACAAATAGAATTAAGAATTTTTTTTTGCAGTGCTCTGCTTTTGTTTTTTATTTATTTTTTAAAAAGATTTATCTGTCTATTTAAGAGAGAAAAAGAGCAGAGAGTGGGGCAGAGGGAGAGGGAGAGAGTCTTAAGCAGACTGTGTGCTGAGCGCAGAGCCTGACGCAGGGCTCGATCTCAGACCCTGCGATCATGACATGAGCTGAAACCAAGATTCAGAGGCTCAACAGACTGCACCACCCAGGTGCCCCCAGTGTTCTGCTTTTAGAAAACCCCTCTCCCATAGGCCTCTTGGATTTATGTATCTCCAGATCTGTAGCCAGTGAGGTCATGGACATCAGCCTGGATATCACCAGGGAGTGGACTAGAAATTCAGGCTCTCAGACCCGCCCTACCCCAGATTCTGAGTCAGAATCTCCATTTTAACAAGACCCCACCCCCCAGGTAATATATGTATACATTGAAGTTGGCGAATACTGACCTGTACATTGAAGATTGAGAATTCTGACCTCAAATAAAGGTACTAATGACTTAACATTATCTTTTGGAAGAAGAAAAGCTACAAAAGTATCTTTTTTCGAAAAGAACTCTTGAAAGGGAAACACTTATCCCCAAAGAATGAGTTGACAGAAATCTAGGCATCGCATCTCTAGAGAACATTCCAGAGCCCTAACATAGAAATCCTATCTCTTTCACTTACACAAGAAGCCAGTCTTACTTGCCAGGGTCATAGAAAGAAGTTTCAGAGAGAAAAAACAAGGAATGATACAAGAAAATAGGGAAACAATTTACAAACCTAAAATGGTAATTTATATGTATTTTCTTTTCATAAAATAAACAGTATAATAAAATTTTATCATATAGCTGATAGCTAATCAAACATGTAAAAAAAATGTATCAATTTGCTAAAAACATTGAGTTCTGTTTTCACCCTCATCAGTTTCCGAATCAGTATAGACTATGCCACTCCTCTTCCCTTCTAGTTTAACCATATTCTAAATATGATAAGACTGTAATTTTTTCTATGTAGTCAAATTGGCAGGAAGTGTGTAAGTGGATTGTCTTTGCAATGTTGTTCTTCATTTAACCCATTTAAAAAAATTTCCCCGCAGAGCGTGTGAAGTCTAGTTTGTCAAATTGTTAAAAAGCTGACTTTAATTACATGTTGGCTCCATTTGGTAAGATTAGAAGCTTCATCAGAAACTGAATTAGTAATCCTAGAATCATACATTGTAAGCCTATAAAGATGACCCAATATAAATTCTTTTATAAATGGGGAAACCGAGGCTCTGAGAAGGGGTGTTAAATGTTCAAGATCACTCTCATGGTTGGGATTATTAGAGGTTTCAGCTGAAAAGGTTTTTAGTTGTAAGGAAGCCTGAACAAAACCGCACATTTCCCAATGTTCTGCTGGTTTTCATGTTCACCCACACGCTTAACACGGCCCCCCTAGGAACCAAGATTTTGGATCAATCCTCTTCATGAGATATATCAACTCACCTCATTAGCAATCTCCTGGATTTCTGGAGTGGCCGGTTTGGCTTCAGTTAAGCCTCCAGGTATCATTTTGGCTAATTGCTTCTTTGCTAGGCAGGATGCTGGAAGTGAAGTGATCAAGGAAGCGTGGCGACACTGGTTTTTAAAGAGGGTGTTGCTCAACAAGCTCCGCCTCCAGAAGGTTCTCTTTTTCACAAAGAGCAAAAAGGCACAGGGAAAATGAATATTTCTCAAAGCAAGCCATGCTGCTTCCTCAACAGAATATGCCAGTAGGAATTGGGGAGATTGAGGGCTGAGGATGAACAAATGGGTGTGCTAAGTGAGTCACATCCTCACAGGGAGTCAGACTTCCCCGCGTTCTCTTTGACATTGGTTCCATCCTGTTGCATCTGAAGAATGAAATCTGGAGCCATGACCAGAGTTTCCCAGTGTTTAAAACTTCTAATACAAAGTTTTATACTTTAAAGGTACGTGTATTAATAATGTCAAGGTTGATTGTTTAGAATTTACTTGACTTTATAAAGAAAGTAAACGGGTCTGTCTGGAGAACCTTGGCTGGATACTTGAATTTTACTGTTTGTTTGTTTGTTTTATACTTCTAGAACTATAGAAAAACACAAAGAGTAAAACAACAATCACCTGTATTCCTATCACCCAGATTTAAAACTTTTAACATTTTATCTTACCTACTTTCCCTGTTTTCTTTCCTTCCTTCTTCTTTTGTAGTTGTTGTTAGGAAATACAGTATTACCAGTCTCCCACTCCCACCCCCAACCCCCCAACTTTGCCCTCTGCAGAGATAAACTACACTGTGAGTTTGGTATCCTTCTAGCCCATTTCATACATTTACTTAATGTGTTTTTTAAAAAAATTTGCTTATGTCATATGATAAACATGTACTCTATATATACTTTTTTCTGTCCAGCATATTTTTGAGATGTTCCGTGTTGACACACAGATAGATCAATCTGGCTTATTTCCTTTAATTGTTACTTGATGATTGATTGATCTCTATCTATCTACCTACCTACCTACCTACCATCATCTATTCTATCTAACTGCTATATGCTATTCCACATTTTACATACTTATTCCCCTACTGATGAAGACTTTGGTTGTTTCTAGTTTCTTACCCTTATAAACAATATTGCAGGACGCCTGGGTGGCTCAGTGGGTTAAAGTCTCTGCCTTCAGCTCAGGTCATGATCCCAGGGTCCTGGGATCGAGCCCCTCGTCGAGCTCTCTGCTCAGCAGTGAGCCTGCTTCCCTTGCTCGCTCTCTGCCTGCCTCTCTGCCTGCTTGTGATCTCTGTCTGTCAAATAAATAAATAAAATCTTTTAAAAAAAAAACCAATATTGCATCTTTCCCTTTTGTACATATGTAACAGCTTCTGGAAGGAAATTATCTTGAAGCAAAATTGCTGTTTTGGGTGAATATTTATCTGCATTATTTTATTCAGTTTTTAGAGTATATAACACACACACATGATAAAAATGTTCAAAAGGAACGAAAGAGTTTCCAGTATAAGGAATTCTTCACCCACTCTATTCCTCCGCCACCCTTCTATTCTCTGTCATCAGCTTCTGTATCCTTCAGAGTTATTCTTTATATGTATGAATATGTAAATAATTAACTACACACATACATATATGTGTGTATATACTTTTCTTCTATAAATGGTACAAATGGTACCCTACCGCATCATCTATTATATGCTTTGCTTTATCCCTAACAATATATTTTGGAGGTTGTTTTATATTATTATACTATACATTGATACTTTCATATTATAATTGATGTGTAATATATTATATAAATTATATATTAGAAAGGTGCTTCATTCTTTATAAAGTTTGGCAGGTGCTTGACAAATTTTTGGAGATAGGTGGGTGTCTTACAGGATAATCTAAGGCTTGCTATGCAGATGGATGTCCATGGAATGCCCTCATCCATGTATTGAGAGAAAGAGCAAATGTGAATGACGTGGTGCTCACTCAAGAGGCCACGGGTCATCTGAAGACTTAGCTCTGGCCATAGATAATCCTTCACATCTTCCTGTGACCTTTCTAAGTCAGGTCCTCTCATATCTAGGCCTTCAACTTTTTCTCAAGGCCACACCCATTTCTGCCTCTCTGTTTACCAACTGGTACAGAAGATACTTATCTAATCTCCCCTGTGGTCAGGCATGGGGTAAGCAGCATATCTTCTGTTCTCTTTCTAGAGTCTATGCTTGTTACTCTTGGGTATTCCCTGTTGAGTCTCAAAAATTTCTTTTAGAAGAAAAAACTGACACAAAGTAAATACTGCTTTTGTCTTTGCATTTCTACTATGTCCTAGCTCTTCTCAAGGTAGTATGGATGCCTCTGATAGGGAAGAGTCATACACACGGAAGTGCAGAAAAGAAAAGCACAAAAATTAATATCTCTGTTAATAAAAATTAAAGTGACAAAAACAGATCAGAGGTTGCCTCTGGCTGGAAGTGGGAGAAAGGATATAATGCAAAGAGGCACAGGAAATATTTTCAGGAGATGGTACTGTTCTATATCTGGATGGTGGTGGTGGTTATGCAATAGTATACAATTACCCAAATTCATGAAATTGTACACTTAAAATGGGTGGACTTTATTGTATGTAAGTTAACCCCCCCCCCAAAAAGCTGAGGTAAAAAAGCACTACCTTTTAAACACCTTGTTTATG
>JAHRIG010000027.1:75667634-75809413 GCA_020311275.1 Eira barbara
CCTTGTTTATGTGTCTCTTGTTCTTGCTTTTATATATATATATTTTTAATATTTTATTTATTTATTTGACAGAGAGAGACAGAGAGGGAACACAAGCAGGGGGAGTGGGAGATGGAGAAGGAGGCTTCCCACTGAGCAGGGAGCCTGACGTGTTGCTTGATCCCAGGACCCTGGGATCATGACCTGAACCAAAGGAGATGCATAACGACTGAGCCACCCAGGCACCCCTTGCTTTTATATTTTACACTGCTTCCTCTAATATCTTCCATTAGAGTCTCAGTTACCACTGCATCAACACGTTGCCTTAAAAATGGTTGTAAAGACCCCATTTGAAGTGTGTGCCCCAAAGGAGGACAAAGTTATTCCTCCTGGCAATGCTCATGGTAAGGCAAAAAGTAAGAGGTAAGGTTGATTGAAGATAGGTCATAAAAACAGGTGAAAGTTTTTAAACTTTAGTTGTCAGGTAACAGAGTTCACTAAAATTTTTGAACTGTACAGAAACCATGTGTGCTTTAGAAAGATAAAATTGGAAGCAATGTGTAGGCTGGATTGAGGGACAAGATCTTAAAGACAGAAAGATCGATCAGGGAGTTTTCGAAGTGGAACAATAAAAAGTTAATCCTAATCCAATGTTGTGTCAAATGAATTGGAGAGGAATGGGTATGACAATTTATAAAAAAGAGTATTGGGAGGGAAGCGGGGACAAGAAAAAAGGGAATCAGTGTTTGATGTAGGTATTTTGTTTGGATGACTAGGAGGATAACTGTACCATTAAATAGAATTTGGATATATAGGAATGAAAACATATTTTAAACAAGTTGGTCAATATTGAATATATAAATGTATAACTGGTAAAAGAAAACCACCTCTCCCCCTTTTCCAGGCAAATCCTAGGGAGAATGAAGACCTTGGCAAAAGAACTTAGTCAAAGGATTGCTAATGTAATGCAGAAATCAGAAATAATGAGTCTTGATATTTCAGAGGCCTTAGTTATAAAAATTTGATTTTCAATCGTATTTCATAAAAAGTCTTGTGGAATAAAAAAAAAAAAAAAATGCTAGACCGGACATTCTAACTCCGTGAAAATGAGAAAGGAGAGAAGGCTAGGGAACATTAACATACCAATGATCTCTGGGGCAAAACAGGAGTGCTGGGTATATGAAGATCTTGCTTAATTTGAATTTATTCCATCTTAGTAAGTCACCAAAAATTTGAACTTCTGTCTTACTACTTCATTAAGAAGCACAAGAGTCTCTCCCGTAGTAGCCAGATGTTAGCTACCATGAAATGCAATTATTTTGCAAATATGGTCTAGGACAGAACTTTCTTTGTATTATATAATTTATAATCTCTTTCTGAGAAGAAATTAGCTTTCTTGATAACATACTTAAACAAATTTCTGATGAACTTTGACAGGGATAAGACTTGTTTGGCAAACCCAATTATTTTCTCATTAAATAGCTACTTTTTATAAATGATACGAATAAGTTTCTCATACTTTTCAGAGGACTACGAAGCTCAGGCTTCCCTTGTCATCATTAGGGTTGGACAAGGGCCTTGCGGAGAACTGCAGAGAACTGCAGAACAAGCCTTCAAGGAGGTGTTGGCCAACACTGGAACTGAGGAAAGCCATGCCAGTCCTGCCAACTAAAATCATGGTAGACCTGGAGGAGGGGCTAAGACAGTGGGAGGTGGGAGTAAGAGCCCAGAGGAAGGTGAGGAAGCATCAGTGGAGGTGAGGAGAGTTGGGGGTCAACAGCCCCTGTTCAGCAGATATTATGTTAGAGATGCACGTGGGCTGTTGAGCCAGTTGGTGGGTGGCAGCCTGTGACCATGGCAGACCTCGAAGGGCCCCAGTGCCATCAACACTCATGGAACTAGAATCTCTGCTCTCTCCAACTCAGGAGAAAGGGCTCCTTTCTCAAACTCAACTTTTGTCAGTCTTTCCTCCCCCCATGTTAGTACAGTAGTTTTCAAATTGCCCTCAAGGGCTCTAAAGGTTTCTCAGAGCTCCCCCAGGGCTTGGAAGGGAGGGGGAGAAGAAATGGGGGAGGGGGAAAGAGCACTTAGCTCCAAAGCTTTGTCTCCGTTCTTTGCTTCAGCCAGAGTGGTGTGGCTAAGCACAGAGAAGAGGGAGATCTCTGAAAGAATTCCTTTCAGGAGTGCTCTATTCTTATGAAAGAACTTCCTTGTCCAGGCCTTTTGGGGAGAAAGCTGTGACTCTGTGATCTGGGCGTGAAAGCTGGCATCTTGTCTTGAGAAAAGCAGTTTTTATTCTGCATTTGGAGAGAAGGGGAGACAGTTCAGCTAGCCAGGTTTCAAGAGGGCCAGCCTGTGCTTTGAGATGAGGCTGTTCCCTGTGACTTTGAACCTCAAGCTTAAAAAAGTTGACTAAACTTACAAAATGCTTGGTAGGAGTGGATTTTTTTTTTTTTTTTTTTTTAACGGAGCTCATTGTCAGAGTTTCATGCCTGAATTGCTGTGTAGCAAAATAGAGCAGACAGGAGGGAATAAGGAAAGTGAGACCTTAGAGCTTGGCCAAACTCCTGGGGAGGCATAGAGTTTCCTCCTCTCCAAACTGGTCTCTTTGGCTGGGCAGTTCCCAGTTCCCATCTGGATGGCATATATTTGGGGTTCCATGTGGGATTCTTCCCTCCTCCCACACTTCTTTTAAATTGAAGTACAATTTATATGTGGCAAGATGAACACATTTTTAATGTATACCTCAATAATAGGTGCTTAAGTTTTTATAGTTGTATACACCCACATAATGTTATAGAATAGTTTCATCATCTCGGAAAGTTCCCTCATATCCCTTCCCAGTCACTACAGTCTGCTCAACCAGTACTTTTCCAGGTTTTAAATTTTAGATAAGTGGGCTCATACTATAGATTTTCTTTTTTAAAATTTAAATTTAATTTAGTTAACATGTAGAGTATTATTAGTTTCAGAGGTAGAATTTAGTGACCCGTCAGTTGCATATAACACCCAACGCTCCTTGTATCACATGCCCTCCTTAATGCCCATCACCCAATTATCCCTTCCCCTTACTCACCTCCCATCCAGCAACTTTCAGTTTGTTCTCTATAGTTAAGAGTCTCTTCCGGTTTGCCTTCCTCCGTGTTTTTACCTTATTTTATTTTTCCTTCCCTTCCCCTATGTTTATCTGTTTTGTTTCTTAAATTCCACATATGAGAGAAATCTCATACTATAGATATTCCTTTGTGTTTGGCTTCTTCAGCTCAGCAAAATGATTTTGACATTCACCCATGCTGTTGCTTTTATCAAATAGTTTACTCCTTTATTTCTGTATGCTATTCCATTATATGCATAAGCCATGTTTGTTTATTCTACTGATGGGCATTTGGGTTATTTCTATTTTTGCTTATTTTGAATAAATCTTCTATAAATAAGTCATTTCTCTTGAGTATATACCTAGGAGTGGAAATCCTGGGATATAAGGAAGGTGTATGTTTAACTTTATTAGAAACTGCCAAAGAATTTCCAATGTAGTTTTACCATTTCAAACTCCAATCAACAATTCATGAAAGTTCTGGTTTCACCATCCACTTCAAAAATTGGTATTGTTATGTTAGCCTTTTTTTAAAAAAGATTTTATTTATTTATTTGACAGACAGAGATCACAAGTAGGCAGAGAGGCAGGCAGAGAGAGAGGGAGAAGCAGGCTCCCCGCTGAGCAGAGAGCCTGATGTGGGGCTCAATCCCAGGACCCTGGGATCATGACCTGAGCCGAAGGCAGAGGCTTTAACCCACTGAGCCACCCAGGTGCCCCTATGTTAGCCTTTTTAATTTTAGACATTTCTGTGAATATATAGTGTATCTCCCTGTGATTTTAATTCGCATCTCCTTGATGAGTAATACTTTTTAGCACCTTTTCATGTGCTTATCAATCACTTGGATATTTTCCTTTTTTATTTTAATTCCAGTTAGTTAACATACAGTGTTATGTTAGTTTCATTTGTATGATATAGTGATTCAACAGTTCCATATATCACCCATTATGCATCACAACAAGTGCACTCCTTAATACCCATCACCTACTTAAGTGATGTTTCTGGTTAACATAACTTTGTTCCTTATAAGTAAGAGTCTGTTTCTTGATTTCTCTCTCTCCCTTTTTTCCCCTTGCTCATTTGTTTTGTTTCTTAAAGTCCACATATGAGTGAAACCATATGGCATTTGTCTTACTCTGACTGACTGATTTTGCTTAGCACAATATTCTCTAGCTCCATTCATGTTGTTGCAAATGGAGAGATTTCATTCTTTTTTTACGGGTGAATAATCTTCTATCATATTTATATACCACATCTTCTTTATCCATTTATCAATCAGTGGACACTGGGCTACTTCCAAATGCCTTTGAATTAGTGCTTTTGTATTCTTTGGGTAAATACCAAGTAGTACCAGTACTACTATGATTGTAGGGTAGTTCTATTTTTAACTTTTTGAGGCACCTCCATATTGTATTCCAGAGTAGCTACACCGGTTTGCATTCCCACCAACAGCGCATGAGAGTTCCCCTTTTTCCACATCCTGGTAACACCTGTTGTTTCCTGTGTTTGTAATTTTAGCCATTCTGACAGGTGTGAGGTGAGATCTCATTGTAGTTTTGATTTGCATTTCCCTCATGGTAAGCGATGATGAACATATTTTCATCTATCTGTTGGCATTTGTATGTCTTCTTTGGAGAAATGTCAGTTCATGTCTTCAGTCCATTTTTTATTTGGATTATGTATATTTTGAATGTTGAGTTGTATAAGTTCTTTATACATTTTGGATACTAACCGTTTATCAGATAATGTCATTTGCAAATATCTTCTCCCATTCTGTAGGGTGTCTTTTAGTTTTGTTGACTGTTTCCTTTGCTATGCAGAAGCTTTTTATTTTTAGATAGTCCCAATAGTTTATTTTTGCTTTTGTTTCCCTTGCCCTTAAGAGACATATCTAGAAAAAAAGTTGCTATGGCTGATGTCAAAAGGTTTCTGCCTATCCTCTCTTTGAGGATTTTTACAGTTTTCTGTCTCACATTTAGGTCTTCCATCTATTTTGTATGTGGTATAAGAATCATTTCGATATTTTCTTTCATGAAGCCTCTCTTCAAGTCTTGCCTCCTCCTTTTTTTTCTCTATGGAAAAGTTCTTTATGTATTTTGGATGTGAGTTCTTCATCACACATGTATATATTTATATTGTGAATTTTCTTCCAGTCTATAGCTTGTCTTTTTTACTTTCATAATGGGTGTTTTTGATGAGTAGGTGTTTTAATTTTGATGAAGTCCACTTTTTTTCATGGTTATTGCCTATGTCATGTTTAAAAAATATTCACTGACATTAAGGTTCAGTAATATATCTTTTTATATTTCCTTTTAGACATTTTATGATTTTAGCTTTTACATTTAAATGTATGATCCATCTCAAATTTATTTTTGTATGGTGTGTGAGGGAGGTCAAATTTCCTTTGTTTTTCTTTATGGATAGCTAGTTGTTCCAATATCACTTATTGGGGGGAAAATCCATCTTTCTTTCACATTGAATTTTCTTGATATCTTATGCAAATAAGTTGACTATGTAAACGTGGATTTATGCACTTATTATTAAGGCCTTTTCCCTGTCAGGGCCTGGTAAGCCAAGAGAATGGGGGAAGACAGCAAATATCAGGTATCTTGCCAAGGAAATCTAGATCCAAAGAGTAAGAAATGTGGAAGGAAATGGTATATGGTTGTTAACTTTGTTCTATTGCCCCTAAGAACAATGTTCCTATTGTGTATATAGGTCTGCTGTTGGTAAAGGCCCTAAATGCCAACTGCTTGTAACCAGTTACATGAACTTAAGAAGTGCTGTAGCCAAAATTGTGAGGCTCTCAGATTTCCATCCCTCCCCCAATACCCTTAGGGGTTACTGTACTCACCTATTTTTCCTATCTCATCTATTAAAACTTATTCTTACAAAAGAATCTGCAAATCTTTCACAAAAAAAGTATAGATGACTAACAAAAATCACCCATGAGTGTTGACATTTGGCCGAGATGAAGAAATATAATGGTGAAGTTTTATGCATGCAATGAACAAATAAATTATAGGAAGTAGAGAGTTCAAAGTACCTATCGATCACACCAGTTTGGTGTTCACCTACCTTGTTGACATGTTAAAGCTGGTGTTTCCTTGCTTCAAAAACTTGTTTTAACTTGTTAGACCCCAAATGCTTCTTCTACCTCCATCCTTCCTCAGGGACCCATCTCTAACCATTCCAACAGTCTAAAGTTGGCAAAAGTTGCTCACAAGGAAGGAGGTAGTTTTATATTATGGAAAAAAAACAACGTTGGATTAAATAATTTTAGAGAATAGTTGAAAACTTAACAAAAAATATGTCTAATTGTCCCCAGGTGTTTATATTTACTTACATATTCTCTAGATTATAAACTTTATTTAAATATACAATTTAGTGACTGGTAAGTGTCTGCACTAAATCTTCCTTAATGATTCTTTTAGCTTTGTTGAGGTATAATTGACAAAATTATAATATTTTTAAAGTGTACATCGCATTGTGGCTTTGATTTGTATTTCCCTGATGACATGATGTTGAGCATTTTTCACTTGTCTGTTGGCCATTTGTGTGTCTTCTTTGGATAAATGTCTGTTCATGTCTTCTACCAAATCCATGACTGGATCATTTGTCATCAAGGAAATACAAATCAAAACCACAAAGAGATATCACTTTACACCAGTCAGAATGGCTAAAATGAACAAGAACAGGAAACAACAAATGTTGGTGAGGATGTGGAGAAAGGGGAACCCTCTTACACTGTTAGTGGGAATGCAAGTTGGTGCAGCCACTCTGGAAAACAGTATGGAGATTCCTCAAGAAGTTAAAAAATAGATCTATCCTATGACCCAGCAATTGTACTACTAGGTATTTACTTCAAGGATACAGATGTAGTGTAAAGAAGGGGCACCTGCACCCTAACGTTCATATCAGCAATGTCCACAATAGCCAAACTGTGGAAGGAGCCAGGATGTCCACTGACAGATGAATGGATAGAGAAGATGTGGTCCATATATACAATGGACATCAGAAAGGATGAATACTTAACATTTATATCGATGTGGATGGAACTGGAGAGTATTAGGCTAAGTGAAATAAGTTAATCAGAGGAAGACAATTGTATGGTTTCACTCATATATGAAATATAAGAAACAGCACAGAGGATCATAAAGGAAGGGAGAGAAACTGAATGGGAAGAAATAAAAAAGGGAGACAAACCATGAGAGACTCTTAACTCTGGGAAACAAACTGAGTATTGCTGAAGGGGAGATGAGTGGGGAGATGGGATAAACTGGTGGGTGGGGATTAAGGAGGGCATGTGATGTGAAGAGTACTGGGTGTTATATGCAACTGATGAATTATGGAACACTACATCTGAAACTCATGATGCACTGTATGTTGCCCAATTGAATTTAAATAAACAAAAAAGTATATCACTATGATCTGATGTACGTATATATTGTGAAAGAATTCTCACAGAGGTAATGAATACATCTATCTCTCCATCACCTCACATAGTTACCTTTGTGTGTATGACAACACTTAAGTTCTACTCTCTTAGCAAATTTCAATTATATAGTATAGAATTATCAACTATAGTTACCATGTTATTCATTAGATCCTCATATCTTATTTGTATTATAACTGAAAATTTATACCCTTTACCAGCCTTTCCCTATTTTTCCCAGTCCCAAATTCTAACAACCACCATTTTAAAAAAAGATTTGCTTATTTCTTTTAGCGAGAGGAGAGACAGATCGAGCAGGGGTGGGGGGCAGAGGGATAGGAAGAGAGAGAATCTCAAGCAGACTTGCCACTAATTATTGGGCTCAGGGCCTGGTCCTACAACCTTGAGATCATGACCTGGGCCTAAATCAAGAGCTGGATACTTAACCAACTGAGCCACTCAGGTGTCCCATCTAGCAACCATCCTTTTGCTCTGTTTTTGCATGTTAGACTTTTTGTTGTTGTTAGATTCCTCATATAAGTGATACTCTGCAGTATCTGTTTTTCTCTGTCTGGCTTATTTAATTTATCACAATGCCTTCCAAATTCAGCCATGTGCAGGGTTTCCTTCTTTTTAAAGGCAGAATAATATTCCTGTGTGTGTTCACATTTTCTTTGTCCATTCAGTTGTCAACCAACACAGATTTTTTCCATACTTTGGCTATGGTGAGTATTATTGCAATGAACATGGGAACATAGGTATCTCTTCAAGATAGTGATTTGTTTTCTTTGGATATATATCTAGAAGTTGGATTGCAGAATGATATGGTAGTTCTATTTTTAATCTCCTGAGGAACCTCTTACTGTTTTCCATAGTGGCTGTACCTTCCTACTAACTGATAGTTTACCTTCCTACCAACTGTACAGGGTTCCTTTTCTTCACATCCTAGACAGGATTTGTTATCTCTTCTCTTTTTTCTCTCAGCTTTATTGAGATATTATTGACATATAATATTGTGTAAGTTTAAGGTGTGATGATTTGACATATATACATATTTCAAAATGAGTATCACAGTAAGGTTAACACAACCATAACCTCTCATAGTTACTTCTTTTTTATGGTGCCAATTTTAAACATTTACTCTCAGCAACTTTCAAGTATATTATTAACTATAGTCACCATGCTGTACATTACATTCCCAGAACTTACTAATCTCATAACTGGAATTTTATACCTTTTAACTACTCTCACCCATCCATCCACCCCTTCCCCCAGCAACCACCAATTCACTGTTTCTAATGAGTTCCATTTTTTTAAGTTTACACATATATTGTCTTTCGATGTCTGACTTATTTCACTTAGTGAAATAATGCTCTTGAAATCCATCCATGTTGTCACAAATGGCAGGATTTCCTTCTTTTTTATGGCTGAATCATATCCTATTGTATCTATTGTCTTTAAATTTTTTTTTTAAATAAGCTCTATGACCAACATGAGGCTTGAACTCATGACCCCAAGATCAGGAGTCACATGCTCTACTGACTGAGCCAGCCGGGTACCTCTCTCTCTCTCTCTCTCTCTCTTTTTTTTTTTTTTTTGATAGTAGACATCCTAACAGGTGTGAGATGTTCTCATTGTAGTTTTGATTTGCATTTCTCTCATGATTTGTGATCTTGAGTACCTTTTTGAGTACCCGTTGGCTATTTGTATGTCTTCTTTGGTCATTTGCCCTTTAAAATTTTTTTTTTTTTTTTTTTTTTGCTATTAAGTTGTGTGAGTTCCTTGTGTATTTTGGTTATTATCTCCTTACTGGATGTGTGGTTTGCAAATATTTTCTCTCATTCTTTAGGTTACCTTTTCATTTTGATAACGGTTTCATTTGCTGCACAGAAGCTTTTTAGTTTGATGAAGTCTTACTTGTTTATTTTTGCTTTCTTAACCTTTGTTTTTGGTGTGAAATCTAAAAAAATCATCACTCAGACCAATGTCAAGGAGTTTACCCACTGTGTTTTCTTCTGGAAGTTTTACAGCTTCAGGTCTTATATTCAAGACTTTAACACATTTTGATTTGATTTTCACATGTGGTAAGAGATAGGGATCCAATTTCATTCTTTCGCATGTGGCTCTCCAGTTTTTCCAACACCATTCATTGAAGAGAATATTTTCCCCATTGTATATTTTGGATCCTTTGTCAAAAATTAATTGACCATATACATCTGAAACTAATATTATACTGTATGTTAAATAACTAGAATTAATAAAAACTTAAAAAACAAATTGAGCATATTTGTATGGGTTTATTTCTGAGCTCTCTATTCTGTTCCATTGATCTGTGTGTCTGTTTTTATGCCAATCCCATACTGTTTTGATTATTAGCCTTGCAATATAGCCTTTAATTAGGAAATATGATGCCTCCAGCTTTGTTCTTCTTTTTCAAGATTGCTTTGGCTATTTGGGGTCTTTTGTGGTTCCATACAAATTTTAGGATTAAAAAAATTCTGTGAAAAATGCCATTGGAATATTGATAGGGATTGCATTGAATCTGTGGATTACTTTGGATAGCATGGGCATTTTAATAATATTAATTATTCCAGTCCACCAAAACAAGATATCTTTCCATTTGTGTCTTCCTCAATTTCTTTCATCAATGTTTTATACTTTTCAGGGTGTGGATCTTTCACTTCCTTGGTTAAATCATTACCTAAGTATTTTATTCTGTGTGATACTATTGTAAATGGGATTGTTTCCTTAAATTCTGAGAGTTCATTGGTAGTGTATAGAAATGCAACTGATTTTTGTATATTGATGCTAAATCCTGCAACTTTTCTGAATTTATTAATTGTAACACATTTTTGATGGGGTCTTAAGAATTTTCCCTATATATCATATCATCTGCTCATTCTCAAAGAGAGACAATTTTACTTCTTCCATTCCAATTTGGATGCCTTCAGCCCACCACCCCGCTAATTTCTTTGGCTAGGACTTCCAAGATTATATTGAATAAAAATTGGTGAGAGTACATACCCTTGCCTTATTCCTGATCTTAGAGGAAAGCTTTCAGCTTTTCACCACTAAGTATGATGTTAAAGGATTATCATTAATTGAGCTGATAGTAATTCTTTTAAAAAGTAGAAGGTACAGGGACACCTGGGTGGCTCAGTCAGTTAAGTGTCTGCCTTTGGCTCAGGTCATGATTCTGGAGTCCCAGGATCGAGTCCCAGGATCAGAAGCCTCCTGGTCAGCGAGGGAGTCTGCTTCTCCCTCTCTCTCCTGCTCAGTCACTCTCTCAAAGAAATAAATAAAATAATTTTTAAAAAAGAAGAAGGTACATGGGGTGCCTGGGTGGCTCAGTGGGTTGGGCCTCTGCCTTTGGCTCGGGTTGTGGTTTCAGGGTCCTGGGATTGAGCCCCATGTCGGGGTCTCTGCTTGATGGGGAGACTGCTTCCCCTCTCTCTCTGCCTGCTGCTCTATGTGTGATCTCTCTCTCTGTGTCAAATAAATAAATAAAATCTTTAAAAAAAATAAAAAAGAAGGTACATATGAAAGCATTTCTTAGCCAATCACATCCTAATTATTGGATTCATGGCATTCTAGCTTCTTGGAGTTTCCTCAACGTCCCTGTTTTCTCTGTCCATGGAAAATTCTTGAAACTGCAAGAAAAATCTTTCCATTGCAAAAGGTAACAAAAATTCTAGCCAAGACAAGGCAAAGGAAAAAAAAAAATTCTGACCATAGAGGACTTTGGCTATCCATTGGTGGTGGTTGCCAGTAATGAGCAGAGAGTGAAGCCCCCAAGGAGATCCCCTGTAGAGAGCTAGATGGAGTCACTATGGTCAAGCAGGGACCTGTGTCAAGCAATGACTCAAGCAGCTAAGGGCATTGCAGCTAACACCAGGTATCTCCGAGACCAGCATCAGCTGATGATACTCTCAGAACTTATAACCAGCTGAAACAGAGGAGGTCTCAAAGGCCCAAGACTGATTAAGTCCTTTTAAAAAGAGAGGTTTTTTACAAGTCAGACTCCTCAGACACTGATCCCTCTGTGTCTGACCACTTCAGAAAGGGAGCTGCTGCTGAAGGCTCTGCCTGATCAATCTCTGAAAAGAACAAAGATCTTTCACCGCTTGAACATTAGAAGCAGTAGGTGCCAAGACCTGATCCGTACAGGACCGAGGTCTTACCTCAACTGCATGTTCACAGACCGACTTTGCGTTTGATTTGTTAACCTTCTACCCTCTGCTCTATCTTGTTCGTTGTGTAACTTGTCTTGTGCTTTGCTTTGTGTGACATGTAGGAAGCCAAGTTAAACACGTAGTAAAATGTCCCTGAGTTTAGAATCCTGACCTGCTTTATCATTCTGTCAGCTTTGCTTTATGACTAAATAAAGTGGACATTGTGGAGAGACACAACTCATACGTGTGCCTTCATAGCGTGTTCACGATGTTCCCAAAAGGTGAGTTCTGAACTTCATGAGTTAGAGGTGCGTACCTTGCAGCAGTTAGGCATGGAGACGCACTAGGGGTAGGGAAGGCTGGGATGGGGATATAAGGTGGTTTTTAACCCACAGCTGCTTTAATGGTCCCTGACTTGCCTAACTTTGAGGAGATTTATCCATGTATGCTGAGACTGAAGGTGGGACTAATGTACTTAACGCCAATAAGTCTGGGTGCCATGCTGGCCCCAGACCACCCCTCTTGGTGCCAGGACACTAGGTGAGGTTGGGAACATAGTTTGGAGGGTTGTAGAAACAACCAGGTTGTCATCCTTCAAGAACAAATCTTTCAGGAACCTACAATTTTTCTTAATTCTAAAGTGAGTGTAACAGCAATCATTCGCCTCCTACTCCACAGGATAAAGTAACCGGTGTTCTCAGCAACCCTGGTGGCTTTTGGGTAGTCTCCAAAACAATGCAGAAAAGCTTGTATGACCTTAGGGATCATTCAGACTTTTGCTCAGTAGCCTGGTCTATGAGTTGGGTTGCACGTTTACTCTGAGTGGAGAGGGAAGTGAATTGTAGGGTCTACCCACCGTGAATGCTCGTAAAACAAACTGGCAATACTGGAGTTGGCTCAGTCAATTTATATGACTAATAATAAATGCCAGGGTGGAGTAATATTAAGCAATCAGTGTTGCTGCACCTCTCCCTAGGGAGAAAATTCTGCCCCTGCCCAAAAACACACACTGGGATCACAGGCATCTCCCAACACGACTTTGTGTCAGTTTACGCCCTGGGAAAAATCGACTCATGCATAAGCATAGGGCCATGCTCTCAAAGGATTCTTGGGAAATGGTAATTTATGAGTTTTAGCTTTGTGGATTGTATTGCTGGGTTCAACTTAGTAGTACTTCCCAACATATGATCTGAATCCCCTGGGATGCTTTCTGAGCTCTATCCCATATTTATTAAATTCACGTCCCATGAGGGTGAGTCTTAGAAACTGCATTTTAAAGAAGCTCCCTAGGTGATTCTTGCACGTACTAAATTTAGAGGCCTAGCAGCTTATAATGTTGGTGTCCTGAGTTTATGGAGGCATTAGGGAGGTGCACAGTTGGAAATCTGGAAGAGCAGTTCATTGCTGGAAGGCAGCCATTTTTACAAAGAGAAAACAAATGAAAACAGCCCAAGGAAAGAGTTAAGGCAAATGCTGGTAACACATGGTATTTACTTTAATTACGTGCACGGGTTCTGGTTTGTGTTGTGGAACATCCAATGCAGGCCATGTAATGGGCTGGTACTTAAAAGTGTTTGTCTTAACTCAGTGACCACACTCCCCGTTGTAGCTGAGGATTCTGTGCCTGGGCAGGTGGAGCTCTTTAATCAGAAGGGGACAGATGGTAAATATAACACTACCACATCATCTATTGAAAACCAAGCTGATCAATATTTCTCCACAACCTGTGGAGTCCCTTTGCTTTATGTGTCATTTCCATTTGTTTTTGTGCCCTATAGATAACCAATGTGTGGCTGGACCAGCCTTGTGGTTGGTTTTCTTTTTCTTTCTTTTTCTTTTTTCTTTACTTTTTTTTCAGCCTGTGGTTTTTATTATGATTGCAAGACACCTTCAGCAACAGTATACTTTGGTGGGGGGAGTATACTATTCACATGTCCTGGAAATTACATGAGGCACGTGGGGCCACACAGTGAAGTCACAGGTAGAGAGGTAGGAGAGGGAGCCTGAGAGAGTGCAAGCGTGTGCCTGCGGATCTGCTTTTATTAAGTTCGAGGGTGAGGTTTTGCAGGGTCATTCTTTATTGGTGAATTTAAAACATAAGAGCAGGAATTTAAAGTGTGGTAAGAGAAAAAATAAATAGCCCAAACACTCAGTTGTTAAAACCGACCAAGATCTCTAAAACAGAGGAGCCTTGGTGCGGGTGAGAGGGGGAGGAGTGGCCTGGCTCTTTATCTAGTCTGGTAGCTGGCAATGAATTTATTCAAGGTAGCCATCTCTGAAGTGGATGCTTCTTTGAAGTGGATGTCCCGGCAATCAAAGCTTCTGTCATGCATTTGCATTCCAGAAAAGATAAACCTACCTTGGGCTTACATTACACCATTTTAACCTTTCCTGTGTTCCTTTTCCCTTCCACGGAACTAGCCACCCTGGGAAGGAAGGGAAGGCAGAGTTAAACTTTAAAACTCTTATGTCAAATTCATTGATATTTGGAAATACTCTATTTTTATAGAGGGACCTTCTAAAGACTGAAATAGAATATTAGTAATATAAAACTTACACTAAACTGAATAAATGAGTTCTTGGCATTATACTTCGGAGATACTAGAAAACTCTAACCTCAAGGCTTAGTGTATAGAAATCCAGGGGCATTATTGCTAGGAACCACTCAGATATACTGCAGTTCTGATTTCATAAGTCTCTCAAATTCACCCTTCCTTGCCGCTTCACAGGTGCCACTTCAACAAAGCTTTCATCACACCCTTACCAGATTATTGCTGACACTTCCTGGCTGGATCCCACCCTTCCAGCTCCTCTGGAAAACGAAACTCTTTCTCAAATACTTAAAAAAAAAAATGTTGCTCCACAACTTGGGAACTTCCCGTAGTTTATCCAGTCAATCACTTTGCCAATAGGTTGGAACTCCTTCTGGTGTCCACCTGCATATTTGTGTCTCTCTAATGATAAAACACAATTTCACAGATGCGAGAATGGGAAGGGTCACATTTTTCTTTTCTTTCCCCGCTTTTCTTTTCTTTTTACAGATAAGCTGGGCTTATATTTTCCAGATAAGTGGAGAAATATTTTCTGTATTTTCAGACAGAAAATGGCTGTGCTCCAGAGAGACAAGCAGCTTCCTGGCAAGAAAAGCAGGGCACCCCTGCCAATGGTCGGTAGCCAGAAACTTGGCAATCTCTGTTATGGGCAACAACTGTGGACAAGCCAGGGACCTGGCCAGAATTGAGAAACCTGTGAAACAACTAAAGAGGGGTTTATAGTTGCAAACAGAATCATTATTTGGCACTGGTTATTTTCTTTAATGTCTGGGTTTAAATATAATTCACACAACCCTAGACTCTGTCTTGAAAGAATTTTCTATTTTTACCCTGCAATATTCTAAAAAGGATTTGAATCAGCGTGCCTAGGTGCTTCAGACAAAGCAACAAAATGAACTTGTACTGTATGTAATTGGGGAAATCGGGAATGGAGGAGAGAAAGAAAATAAAAGTCAGAAGAAAAAAAATTGAAGCCAAGGTGTGGTTTTTTACATGAAATGGTGGCTTTTCTTTCTTTTTTTTTTTTTTTAAGATTTTATTTATTTATTTGACAGAGAGAGATCACAAGTAGGCTGAGAGGCAGGCGGGGGGGGGGCAGGATCCCCACTGAGCAGAGAGCCTGATGTGGGGCTCGATCCCAGGACCCCGAGATCATGACCTGAGCTGAAGGCAGAGGCTTAACCCACTGAGCCACCCAGGCGCCCCGAAATGGTGGCTTTTCTAAGGTAGGGCTAGTTGTCAGAGGCAAACCACAGATTTGGATTTTAAGGTCCTTGAAGCCAAAGCAGAGAGGGAAAACAAGATTAGTTAAACAATTCATGGAGAAGAGAAAAAACAAACCAGTTTCTTTTGATAAGCACAGCTATTCCCTGAGGGCAAGGCCTGATGGACATTTCCTCCATAGTCCTACAAGAGGAGAGATGGAAAGCAGTGACAGAGCTGCCTTCAACATATCCCTATGGTACATGCAAGTTCCACAAGACTTAGAAATCCTGTTTTATACTGGCTGAAGGACAATTCAGCAAAAGCAATTTTGAATAATAAAATGATCAGCATGAAAATCCCTTGAGCTCACTTAATTCAAAGTTAAAATCTAAAGTATCCAGAACACTAGATTCATTGGATCTCCTTTAAACATTCTTCCATAATCATTTTTCACAGATGGGCAGCCTTGACCATCAGCTGGGCTTCAGATTCTCTGCTCTGCTGGCCAAGGGCTGGTCCAGATGTTTCGACAGTTTGCTCATCTAATCTGTTCTTATAAATGAGTTGCTTGGGAGTCTGTATGCCTGCTCTGAATTTAAGCTGAAGGCCTCGTAGTTTGAGCTAAGCTGGTATAGATATGAGGATGTTAGGTTACACAATTCCAGGGGCGTTCTTTGCACTATATTCTAAAGTGGAGCTCCAGTCTGTGGGATGTTTTTACTAAGGACAGTTTCTTATTTTTCAGTAAAAATGTACATAATGGGCAAGAAGGCTTTTATGAGATGGCTTTAAAGTCATTCATGTTTTCAAAGGAGAGGTCACTGGAGGTAGAAAGCACAGTGGTTAAATGGGCTTTGGAGTCAGAGATGGCTGGGCTCAAGAATCTGTCTGGTTCTGTAACCCTGGGTATGTGACTTTGCCCTTTTGAGCACCAGTTTAATTGTCTGTGAAATATAAATAATAATAACCACCTCACAGGGCTGTGAATGTTCAATAGAGAATGTGTGTGGAGCATTTCTCCCCGTGTCTGGCATATGTAGTGTCCCATAAATGGAAGCTAGTTGTATTTTCATTTCCAGATAGCCTAGCAAGCATCCTTACATTTTGCATCCTCAACTGCATCTTTGAAGGATCTAGAAATATACAGAAAGATAAAGAAAATAAAACATATTGGAAGAATGCATTTGGGTTTTGGATTAATTTTTTATATTTGAGATTGGCGAGATTAAAAAGCCTCATCATTATCATTAACCATATCAGGCTGAATACTTAAGTATTTTTTTTTTCCTTCTTTCTTTTTCTGATATAATGTGTGGTCCTTAGTGGAGTTATTGGGTAGGTAATGATGGATGGTCTCTTGGTTGCAGGGTCTATCTACCTCTGATGACCCCCTTCGTTTTCTGTTTCTTCTCCTTCTGTGTCCCACGTCTTGGTCCTCTCATTTCCCAACTTGGAAAGATGGGTGTCACTCTTCACTCTTTGCCCACTCTCAGCCCCCTCTTGAAGTGATCACCATCTACTGTCGGTTACAATGGACTCCATCTACTTCTTTCCATCTGGATTGCACCACCCACATTCGGGCCATGATTATGTCTCTCTTGAATAACTGCGGTAGCTTCTCCAGTCTTCCCCTTTTGACAATGCTCCATCCTTACACAACAGCCAAATATGTCTTCTAAAAAGCAAATCCGATCATATTGTTTCCTTAGTTAAAAACCCTCAATAACATTCTATTGTTCTCAGGGTACACTTGTCTCCCTTTAACATGGCTTATATGAACTTTCTGATTTGGTTCTTGCTAAATTCTCCTAAGGTACCCTTCTCTTTGCCTCTTTGCTTATGCTGGGAACCCCTCTCTGTGCTTCCATTTGCCTGTCTGACTCCTCTTTATCTGTCAGGTCTGTTATGGGCTACATTATGTCCCTTTCTCCCAATTCATGTTGAAGCCCTAATGCCCAGTACCTCAGAATGGGACTGTATTTGAAGATTGGGCCTTTAAAGATGTGATTAATTTAAAATGAGGTCACTAGGGTGGGCCCTAATTCAATATGACTGGTGTCCTTATAAGAAGAGGAAATTAGGACACAAACATACTGACAGAAGACCATGGAAAGACAAAGGGAGAAGATGACCATAGAAAGGATGGAGGCCTCAGTAGAAATCAACCCTGCTGACACCTTGATCTCAAACTTCCAAACTATTACCTACTCCTGTAGCACTTTGTAATTTCTCTATCAGACCTTTTACTACGGTGTATTAGGATGGCCTGTTTTTCTTTTCTTTTCTGTTTTTTAAATCATTTATGTTGCTTTTATGTTTTTGGTCTGTACTGTCTAAACCAAAAGTTTCATAGGCAGGAACTGTATCTGTTTTGTTCAAGATTTTATCCCTGGTGCCTCACATAGTCTTAAACTTCCTGGCATTCAATACATAGTTGAATGAAAGGAATGAATGAATTGAGGATAATTAAAATCCTGGAAGTTAAACTAATGTTCATCAAAGGTCAACTAGACCTAAATATCCAGGATGTAATTTTGAGTGTCGGAGTTGATTAAAAGAATGTTAACCATGGTACAGCTCTCAGCACAAAGATAGAAACCATCCCCTTAAAACCACTCTAGTTACAAAGCAATGCTAAACCCAAACAAAACAGCAGAAGATGACATCGCTAAATGAAGCAAACCATTTTATGACTCCAAAGGGAGCTAAAGATAACTGACTCAGATATAAGAAGAAAAATAAAGTGGCTGTAGGTTGAAATCAGACCCAGATTCAGGGTGACGGGTGGGTTCTTATCCTTCACATTCATAATTCTTCACTACACATGCTTGGATCAAGTTCCAATCCTCCTTCTAAATACCATTGCTCCTCCTCATCTAACCTGCAAGCCTATGTGAGTAGGTGGGGCTGTGGAACAGCCAGAGTAGAGCCTGGAGACAAAGGGTGGAGTCAGGAGTTATGAAGTCCAAGACAAGTCGTCAGACCAGAATTTTACTCAACGGATTCTTGGTGACTCACTTAACCTGTGAACCAGCACACTGGAAATCTGTATGACATATTCAAGTTACTTCCTAGTTCTGAAGTGAACTGTGGAGAGACAGTACTCTTGTAGTACGATCTCTTTGGATCAGCAATTAGTGTGCCCACGAATTGCAAAATGGTTTTACTAAGCATATTAATATCTGAGAATTTTAAAAAATCAGTACTATATTTTCTATGGGCTAGCTAAGAAATTTAATTACTGTAAAACATTTCTTTGGTGAGCAAGGAACCTAACCAGGGCTGAGATTATCTCAGCAAATGTTTCTTTTCTTTCTTATTCTTGTTATTGAAGATCTCTGCTCTTGTTTATTTATTTATTTTTAAAAATATTATATTTATTTGAGAGAGAGAGAGAGTGCATGAGTTGGGAAGGAGCAGAGGGAGAGCGACAAGCAGATGCTGTGCTGAGTGCAGAGCCCCAGGTTTGATCCCACGATCCTGAGACCATGACCTGAGCCGAAATCAAAGAGTTGGATGCTTCACCCACTGAGCCACCCAGGTGCCCCGGCTCTCTCTTTTTTTTTTTTTTTTTTAAATCCTTTTGTAGGGGCACCTGGGTGTCTCAGTCAGTTAAGCATATGCCTTCAGCTCGGGTCATGATCTCAGGGTCCTGGGATCCAGTCCCAAGTCGGGCTCCCTGCTCAGCTGGAGAGTCTGCTTCTCCCTCTTCCTCTGCTCATGTGCCCCCTCTCTTGCTCACTCTCTCTCTCAAATAAAATCTTAAAAAAAAAAAAATCCTTTTGTTGAGGTATGGCATATAGATGGTGCACAAATTATAAGCTCAATAAATGCTTTTGGTTTTTCAAATAACATTATTTCTCTGATTATGAAAAAATACATGCACATTGTAGAGATATTTTAAGATATGGAAAGAAAATAATTATCATTTAATAATCTCACTCATAATACCACCACACAAGGATCATTTTTAACATTCTGGTAAGGAAATTTCCAACCTTTTTCTACAGGTGCTATTCAAATATGTACTTTATAAAGTTGTAATTGCATTGATTGTGCTAGCTTTATTATTTTTATTGTGAATATTTTCCTATATCATCAGATATTCTTCCACATTTTGACATTTAACAGCTGCATAAAATTTTATCCTGTGATCTCACACTATTTAAGCAATTCCAGGGGCGCCTGGGTAGCTCAAATGGTTAAGCATCTGCCTTACGCTCATGTCATGATGCCAGGGTTCTGGGATTGAGCCCTGCCTTGAGCCCCGCATTGAGCCCCACATTGGGCTCCCTTCTCAGTGGGGAGCATACTTCTCCCTTTCGCTCTACTGCTCCCCTTGCTTGTGCTCTCTCACTCTGTCAAATAAATAAAATCCTAAAAAAAAACCCCAACAAACCACAATTCTCTATAATTGGACATTCAGGTTGTTTCTAATTTTTTGCTAATATAAATAATGTGGCAAAAACATTCTAGGCTCCTGCCCACCTCTATGATAAATCAATAAATGATTAGAAGATGTTACTATTCCCAGTTTCCTTAGTGCAGATGATCAGATGCCCTGATTTTGTGGGTCAGGTTTAATTTATCTTTTCAAGTCTTTTGATTCTCGGTAGTATGGAAACATAGGGACACAGCAGAAAAATACTCAATTGAGGGAAGTGGGGTTAGAAGTAAAAATGAATTTATTTATTTTAATAAGGATGCTAATAACAGATACAAAAATGTTTTAGAAAGGTATCTGAGAACCCATGTAAATACTGAAAAATAAAAGTGTGGCCAGATAATATTTCAGGTACTTACTTGTATTTTTACTTTTCTTATACTTTTCCCCTGCCTATTTAAGCTAGTGGTCACCCTGTGCTTATAGTTTGAGATTTATACCCACTAGAATTTCTCTATTTTCTGTAGAAATTAATAAAATTTTCAAAAATCCTAACAAGAGTACTAATGGGAAACAGTGTCATTCTCAGTTACATTGCTTCAAATTCAGGTATATATTTTTATGAGGCATAAAGCTTTATGGGGCAGAGTTGTAGGATATAATTCATGCAAATTCCGATAGTATCATGGAATTATTTAGAAATATCTGAAATTTCTTCATACTGTTTCAAAGGAATGAAGTAGTGAATTGGGCACTTTAGGAATTGATTTATAGTATTTAGGAATCTTAGATTTTGCTTGAGAATTTAAAAAGTAGACTTTAGCTTTTTATATTAACTTTCAGTGCAGATTAATGACGTCACATGTTTTACAATTCAGTAAAGTCAAACAGAGGCTTAGAGTCTCTAATGCTCTGGCTTAATCTAAGAGTTAAGATTGTAGTATTTAGAGCATGAGCTCTATTATCTCTGGTATCCTTCAAAAATCACGTTTCTCATAACTGGATTTGTGCTAAGGATTAGACAGAAAACATTGCAGGTTATTTTACCTGGTAAATTCTCAGTGGGCAATTTCACTTTCAAGCCTTTCAATCTAATTTGATTGGCCAACTGACTCTCAGGGGACTTTAATTATTCAAACACAAGTGACCTAATGCTTTATGGGGAGGGAGATCTGGAAGTGAGACAGAAATAGAGATAGATAGGAGAGGCAGAGATACAGACAAACAGAAGGAATGGATAAATGGATAACTGCTTTTCTAGGGAGGTCTGAATTAGAGTCCTAGCTTTACCCTGGTATCTAAGGGACTTAAGAGACCTGGGGTAAGTGGATTAAACTTCTAGGCCCCGATTCCTCATATACCCCAAGGGTGTGAATAGTCTCTAGTGACTTCAGAGGGTGGATAGGAACTTCCTTTTTTCTTCTGAGCCTCCTTATCAGCGAAATACTTCTATATGGGAGATGGGCGATTTTATAATCCCCGTCTCCTCCCAGAAGTGTGTTTTTTGTTATTTTTCACCTTTTTTATGTGGCAGAAAGATACTTTATTGAGCCTCCTCAATCCTATTCATGTTCTCCTGCATAGTCTTGGTTTCTCTGAGATGCCCAGTCCCCTGGGCAGTGATGAGACCCACTCTGCAGCCGGTGGGGGCATCTCTGAGGATGGTACCAGGTTTGCTCATAAGCTGGTAGTTACCACCTCTGAAGAGGCGCTCCACAGGGTTCATGGTCACAACCTGCATGCATGGTGCATCCTTATACTTGTGGTAGGCACATTGGCCTTCAGGATGGGCTTTTAAGTGCAGCCACCTCAGGCCACTACACAGACCACAGCTCTGCTGGCTGAGGAGATGACCTTCTTGGAGCCCAAGGGCAGCTTCATTTGGGTCTCCTTGGTTTCAGTTTGGGTAGGTGGCAATGGTGTCATTCATGCAGGCTTGGGCCAGCTTGTCTCTGTCACAGGCTTCTCCTCCAGACAACACATGATGGCGCATCGTGCATTTAGGAATGGTGTCCACTGGGGGCACATGGCCCATGCTGAGCTGGGCCTTCTTGCCGCAGGACACGAACTAGATAATGTGGATGCCCTCAGCCGGGAAGAACAGCTCTGTTTCTCACAGGGTAGGGATCCTGGAGGACCCCCTTTAGCATCAAGTGTGCCCCAGCCTGCAGTGTGGATGACGTCCTTCCTGATGACCTTCTTGTACAAGTGTGGCGCAGCGAAGGAGGTGCGCAGGCGCACAGCGCCCTTCAGAGCTACGCACATGTGTCACGTGGGCCAGACAGAGCCTTTCTGGTTCCCCGCAGACATATGCCGCTCGGCATGGCTCGGGGGTGCTTCACGGGTATACCCGGCCGCCCAGGCACCCCGCTGTGGCCCAGGGACCGTTGCTGTTCCTCCGGAGACGTTTCAAGGCTTCTAGTCATGTATGGATTTAAAAGCAGGTAGCTCCTTTCTTTCTTCTCTATACAGTTTGAAGATATGTTTTTTTTTTTTTTAAAGATTTTATTTATTTATTTGACAGACAGAGATCACAGGCAGAGAGGCAGGCAGAGAGAGAGGGAGAAGCAGGCTCCCCACTGAGCAGAGAGCCCGATGTGGGGCTCGATCCCAGGACCCTGAGATCACGACCCGAGCAGAAGGCAGAGGCTTTAACCCACTGAGCCACCCAGGCGCCCCGAAGATATGATTTTTAAAGATTTTATTTATTTGAGAAAGAAGGAGACAGAGCATGGGGGGGGGGGGGGGTGTAACGGGAGAAGGGCAGGGAGAAGCAGACTCTTGCTGAGCCCAGAGCCCAAGGTGGCTGATCGCAGGACCTTGAAATCATGAACTGATCCGAAGTCAGACGCTTAACGAGTGAGCCACGCAGGCACCGCCAGTTTCAAGATGTTTTGCACAGACTGACCATACTGAAAGTCCCTAAGTTTTGTTCTTGGAGCTGTTGTAACCAATTATATAGTTTCAAGTTGATCATATCTGGTCTCATGATCTTGGGTGGACAGGGGAGAAGGACAAATACAGGAATTCTTATTCCCTCTCATACTTTGGTTTCTGACCAGGTGGAAGAAAGGACTGAGAGGAAGTCAAGTGGAGGTCATACCTGGAATTGGTAGTTCCATGAAGTAAGTGTTACGTTTAGCCACCATTCTTTAGTGTCGGTGGAAAACTGATGTTCTTTACTAGCAGAAAGGAGAAGTGAGGTTTTTGGAGGGCTTTCCAACTTGGAATTTTCAAGTCTAAGCATCTAAAAGGCAGTGATCTTCAGATGTGTGAAGACAAGTCTGGGAATCTCTTTGTGGTAAGAGGAGGAGAAGGACATGTAAAGTTTGAAAACGCATGTTTGTATATATGTTTGGAACACCAAGCATTATTATTTTAAATAATATGAGTTTCATAAGAAAGGTAGTATTTTTTTTTAATAATAGATCTTTTTTTCAGTGTTCCAAGACCCATTGTCTGTGCACCACACCCAGTGCTCCCTGCAATACGTGCCTTCCTTTATTAATTCTTATTTAATGGGTACGTGAGTAAATACAGCTTGAGAAAATGCTTTAGGCTGTAAAAGAAGGTGCCAAAAGGTGTAAACGAAGTTTAACCCCAGAGTTAGGTTAAAATAGGGAATCAATAGAAGTTTAATTAATAGAAACCTAGCCAGACCTAAGGGACAGACTGTCCAGCTCAGGGATTGCCAAAACCATAGCTCCAGCCGAGTCCAGGCTGGCAGCTGATTTTTTAATGACCTGCTAGCTAATAATGGTTTTAACATTCTTAAATGGTTGAAAACAAAAGGATATTTCATGACTTGTCGAAAGTATGTGAAATTAAAATTTCAGTGTCCATAAAGTTTTATTGGAACAGAACAAAGCTTAATTATTTATGTATTCTAATTTGCTGCTTTTATGCTGCAGGGACAGAGTTGAGTAGTCGTGACAATGTATAGCCCATGAAGCTTAAAGCATTTATTATCTGACACCTCACAGAAAATATTTGCTGACCCTCTTGATCTTGCTCAGAAAGAAATTAAGTCTCTGTAAAAATAACTGGCTTGCTCAAGCTCATATGGTTAAACAGTAGTAGGTTCTTAATATTCCTCATATCTCTTTTCAGCATATCTTTTTAGTTATCATTACTATGTCAACACTTCTCCTCCTCTCACCCTTTTCTACCACCAAAGATCTTTCCTAACAATTTTCTAGATCATATCCACAACTATATTTTTGACAAAGACAGGACATGTTTTGCTTTGCTTCTAATGTCCTTTTAAAGGAATTCACCATTCAGCTGACCTCTCCAACTAAGTCAATTTGTGACCTGCCCGAAATGTCTTTATAAATTAGTTTCTAAATCAATTAGAAAGCTGTTTGTACCTTTTAAGAACTTTGCAGGCAGTTAGGAGTCTGTTGCCACCAAGTGGCCAATGGCATATTGATTATGCTTGCCAAACTGAGCAATCATAGAATTATCAGTGTCACAGGTTCTCATGGCTGGAGGAGACCTGAAATTCCAACCACTTAGCAACAAATTGTTAAGGAGATCATAACACTGTCCAGTCAACTGTTAGAAATAAAAGTAGTTTTTTAAAAAAGGTAAGCATACATACTTACTCACTTTTTAAATAAAATTTTTATATTCTCAAAATTTTATTTATTTATTTATTTTTACTTACTTTTTTTTTTAAAAAGATTTTATTTATTTATTTGACAGACAGAGATCACAAGTAGGCAGAGAGGCAGGCAGAGAGAGAGGAAGGGAAGCAGGCTCCCTGCTAAGCAGGGAGCCCGATGGGGGGCTCGATCCCAGGACCCTGGGATCATGACCTGAGCCGAAGGCAAAGGCTTAACCCACTGAGCCACCCAGGCACACCTACTTACTCACTTTTAAAGCCAGATATAAAGACTTGCAAAATGCAGATGTACTTTGGTGCTATCCTCAGTCCTCAGTTGTCATTAATCATAGATAAAACTGACCCAGCTGTTAGACTAATGACAACTTTCTAATTCATTCTATTATTTTTAATTAAATGGCTTTTAGAGGTGTTTTAAAACAGCCTGATATTTAAAGCAACCCTTGTGGCTTGCTAGTATTTGTCCCTCTTTTATTTTTTTTATTTTTTATTTTTTTATTATTTTAAAAACTTTTTTTTTTTTTTTTTTTTGACAGACAGAGGTCACAGGTAGGCAGAGAGGCAGGCAGAGAGAGAGAGAGGAGAAAGCAGGCTCACTGCTGAGCAGGAGCCCGATGCGGGCCTCGATCTCAGGACCCTGAGACCATGACCTGAGCCGAAAGCAGAGGCTTAACCCACTGAGCCACCCAGGCGCCCTGTTTGTCCCTCTTTTAAAAGAGAAGTTGGTGGGGACGCCTGGGTGGCTCAGTTGGTTGGACGGCTGCCTTCGGATCAGGTCATGATCCCAGGGTCTTGGGATCCAGTCCCAC
Source organism: Eira barbara (assembly GCA_020311275.1). Taxonomy (NCBI): domain Eukaryota; kingdom Metazoa; phylum Chordata; class Mammalia; order Carnivora; family Mustelidae; genus Eira; species Eira barbara. The sequence goes on from JAHRIG010000027.1 coordinate 75,692,894, forward strand.
ATCGGGCTCCTTGCTCAGCGGGGAGCCTGCTTCTCCCTCTGCCTCTGTCTGCCTCTCTGTCTGTCTGTGCTCGCTCTCTCTGACAAATGAATAAATAAAATCTTTGGAAAAAGAAAAGAGAAGTTGGTGGCTTCTGTAACTGCGTATGGCCAACAGAACAGGAACCTGTTCACCTTCGCAGCCTTTTCCTCTAGCACATGATGATGAATTATGTATTCATACTTTTTGCCCATTTTTATATTGGGTTTTTGGTCTGTTTCTTTTGATTTATAAAAATAATTTACATGTAAGGAGTATTGCCCATTATCTGTGATACATGTTGCAGATATTTTTCTTGCAGTGAGTTATTTGTCATTTGACTTTACTTTTGGTGTTCTCTTGTGACAGTTTTTAGTTTTTTTGTAGTCAACTTTTTCAGTATTTTCCTTTACTGAATCTGGATTTTGAATCAGAAAAAGCCTTTTCCCATATTGAAGTTATAAAGGAATTTACCATTGATTTCATATAGTATTTATATGATCCCCTCCTTTTTAAAATAAGATTTTATTTATTTATTTGAAGGAGAGAGTGAGAGAGAACATTAGCAAGGCCAGGGGAGAGGGAGAAGCAGGCTCCCTCCTGAGCAGGGAGCTCAATGTGGGGCTTGATCCCAGGACCCTGGGATCGTGACCTGAATTGAAGGCAGACTCTTGACCGACTGAGCCGCCCATTCTCGCCTGATCTTATTTCTTAGTTTTAGAACTTCTGATCCATTTGGAGTTATTTTTGTGTATGATTTGAGGTATGGATCAATTTTATCTTTTTCAAAATGGTTATCAAGTTGTCCTCACACCCTATATATGCCCCAGTGATTTTTTTGATACCACTTTGATCACATTCCAAATTTCCATATGTTCTGGACTTTGTGTTCCATTACATAGATCTGTCTATTTATGTGCCAGCACCAAACTATAATTATAGAAGTTTTATATTTTGTTATCTAGTACAGTTACTTTTCCCTTTTAGCTCTTCTTTTTCATTTTTTAAAAAAGCTATTCTTGCATATTTATTTTTCCATATGAAATTTAGTATCAGCTTTCTAATTCTAGAAAAAAGCTTATTGGTATACTTATGAAGAATCTTATTTAATTTTTAAGTTATCTTAGGAAGAACAGACATCTTTTTAATATGAGTGATCATATTTAAGGACATAAAATGTCTTTCCATTTGTTCAAGTCTATTTGTGGGTGTTTCAAGAATGTTTCAAAGTTCTCCTCATGTTGATTTTGCATATTTTTTGTTATGTTTATACCTTAGAATTTATCTTTTTTGGTTGCTGTTGTAAATAGGGCCCTTTTCCCCTCAATTATGTCTTGAAACTGATTATTGCTAGTATATCTGTATGTTAGTTTTATATCTTGCTAACTTTAGAATTCTTTTATTATTTGGTTAGTTTTACCATGGATTCTGTAAGATTTTGTGCATATTTAATAATGTCACCTGTAGGATGCTGGGCTCAGGACTGAGGTGTATACATTTTATTATCTAGGAAATATCCATTAATTCCTATATTTTAAGGTTATTTTTAAATTTAAGGAATAGATTTTGAGTTTTGTCAAATTTTTTTTTCGGCTTTTGTGGGATCATCATATGGCTTTCCTTCTTAGATCTATTAATATGGTTAACTATAGTAATTGATTTTCTAATAATGAACCACTCTTGTAGTTCCTGAAATAAATCCACTGGACATAATATGTTATTTTCTTAATGTGGCATTGGATTCTTTATTTTAGAATTTTTGCATCAATATACATAAGTTGTATTTTTCTGTCATTTTCTTTTTTTTAAGATTTAAAAAATTTTTATTTTTAAGTAATCTGTACACCCAACATGGGGCTCAAACCTACAACCCCGAGATCAAGAGTCACATGTTCTACCCACTAAACCAGTTAGGCGCCCAGTTCTCTCATTTTTAAAAAATAAATATTTTATTTATTTATTTGAGAGAGTGAGCAAGAGAGGACACAAGCAGGGAAGGGCAGAGGGAGAAGGAGAAGCAGGCTCACCACTGAGCAGGGAGGCCAAGGCAAAACTCAGTCCCAGGACCCTGGGATCATGACCTGAGCTGAAGGCAGACGCTTAAACAACCGAGCCACCCAGGTGCAACTGTTATTTTCTTTATGCAATTTTTTGTCAGGTTTAGGAGTCAATGTTATGCTTCAGCTCACGAAAATAATTTGGATGTTTCTCTTCTTTGGAACAATTTATGTTGTATTAAGATTATTTGGTCTTAAAAGACCTATACAATTTTTCTTTGAAACTGAGCCTGAGGGATGGGAGAGAGAAATGGTGCCATCCAGCTCCCTTGTGTCTGGCCCAAGGCACCTCCATGTACACTGCCTCTCAGCGAAGCACTTTGAGAAAAACAAATAATCTCCCCATGTGTGTCCCAGTAATTTTCAGATTGCTGTTTCTTGGTCTGAAGTGTTTGCCAGCATTTCTGTAGGAGCAGCACAGTGCCCCCTGGGCTCTGCCCTGGCCAAGCTGGTGACTTTTAAAAGAAGATATGCAGATGGCCAACAGCCACATGAAAAGATGCTCAACATCACTCATCATCAGGGAAATGCAAATCAAAACTACAAGGAGATTACCTCACATCAGTCACAATGGCTAAAATTAACAACACAGGAAACAAGCGTTGGTGAGGATGTGGACAAAGGGGAACCCTCTTATACTGTTGCTGGGAATGTAAACTGGTGCAGCCACTCTGGAAAACAGTGTGGAGGCTCCTCAAAAAGTTAAAAATAGAACTACCCTGCGGTCCAACAATTACACTACTAGGTATTTACCCAAAGGGTACAGAAACACTAATTTGAGGGAGGTACATGCACCCTGATGTTTATAGCAGCATTATCAACAATAGCTAAATTATGGAAAGAGCCCAAATGTCCATTGACTGATGAATGGATAATATTCCACACACACAGTGGAATATTACTCAGCTATAAAAAGAATGAAATCTTACCATTTGCAGCAACATGGTTGGAGCTAGAGAGTGTTATGCTAAGTGAAATAAGTCAGAGAAAGACAAATAACATGGTTTCACTAATGTGGAATTTAAGAAACAAAACAACAAATTATAGGGGAAAACAAGAGAAAGGCAAACTAAGAAACAGATTATTAATTATTGAGAACAAACTAACTGATGGTTACTAGAGGGGAGGTGGTGGAGGAGTGGGTTAAATAGGTAATGGGTATTGAGGAGGGCACTTACTGTGATGAGCACTGGGTGATGTATGGAAGTATAGAATCACTATATTGTACACTTGAAACTAACATTACACTGTATGTTAACTAACTGGAATTAAAATAAATACTAAAGAAAGAAAAAGAGAAATAGAACCTAGTACTTTTTTTGTGAGTAGTTCTTTGGCAGCTTTCTCTTTTTTAAAATGTGGACATTGGTCTGTTAAAGCTTTTTATCTCTGCTGGAGTCAATTTTGATAGACGGTATTTTAGTAGGAAATTTCTCCATTTCATCCAGCTTTTGAAATGTATTTGCATAGTGAGGTACAAAATATAGCTTATGATTTAAAATATTTTCTGTTTTAATGGTTATTTCCCTTCTGGTAATTTATTATTACTTTTTCTGATATTTAAAAATTTTCAGAGAACCAGAGTTTTGATTTATTAGTTTTACAGTTTTTTTGTTCTTTACCTTATTAATTTTGGTTTTTAGATTTATTAGTCCCTTCTTTATCCTTTCTTTGGTTACTGTTTATATTTTTCTAGTTTTTTGAGTGTGAATTTAATTCACTTATTGTCATTCTTTAATTGCAATTACTGTAAGTGTTTAAGACTATGAATTTTCCTCAGATCACTTTTAAGTGGATCTCATAGATACTAATATGTAGTGTTTCAGTGTCGTTATTTTTTGCAAACTCAGTAAATTTCAGGGAAAACTATTAATATTTTTCCTTTCACCCAAAGGGTGTTTAATAGAAAGTTTCTTTTCTTTTTTCAAACATACAGTGTTATATCAGTTTCAGGTATAGAACATAATAATTCAACAATTCTACACATTACTTAGTGCTCAAGGTTAGTATATTCTTGATGTCCTTTATCTATTTCACTCTTTTTCCCACCCACCTTGCCTCTGGCAACCACCAGTTTGTTTTCTGTATTTAGGAGTTTTTTGTTTGTCTCCTTTTTTCTTTGTAAATTTGTTTCTTAGATTCCACATATGAATGAAATCATGGTATTTGTCTTTCTCTGAATGAGTTATTTCATTTTCATTCTCTAGCTCTAGCCATGTTGTTGCAAATGGCAAGACTGCATTTTTTTATGGCTGAATATGTATATATACACATATATACATATATGTATGTATATATGACACATTATCTTCATCTACTCATTGACACTTGGTGTTTCTGTTTTCTTGGGTAAATACCCAGTATTGGAATTATTTGATCATACAGTAATTCTCTTTTTAATTTTTTGAGGAAATGCCATACTGTTTTCCACAGTGGCTATACCAATTTGCATTCCCACCAACAGTGCACAAAGATTTCTTTTTCTCCACATCCTCACCAACACTTCTTACTCCTTGTGTTTCTTATTTTAGCCATTCTGACAGATGTAAGGTGATATCTCACTGTGGTTTTGATTTGCATTTCCTGGATAAGTGATATTGAGCATTTTTTTAAAAGATTTTATTTATTTATTTGACAGACAGAGATCACAAGTAGGCAGAGAGAGAAAGAGAGGAGGAAGCAGGCTCCCCGCCAAGCAGAGAGCCCGATGTGGGGCTCGATCCCAAGACCCTGGGATCATGACCGGAGCCAATGGCAGAGGCTGTAACCCACTGAGCCACCCAGGCACCCCTTGAGTATCTTTTCATGTGGCTGTTGGTCATCTGGATGTCTTCTTTGGAGAAGTATTTATTCATGTCCTCTGCCCATTTTAATCAGATTATTTGTGTTTTTTTGGTGTTGAGTTTTGTAAGTTTTTTTTTTATGCTTTGTATATTAATCCCTTATCAGATTTATCATTTGCAAATATCTTCTCCCATTTTGTTTTCTTAATGGTTTCTTTTGCTGTGCAAAAGCTTTTTATTTTGGTGTAGTTCCAATAGTTTAATTTTGCTTTTGTTTCCTTTCCTCAAGGAGACATCTAGAAAAATGTTTCTATGACCAGTGTTAAAGAAATTACTGCCTGTGCTTTCTTCTGAATGTTTTATGGCTTCAGGTCTTGAATTTAGGTCTTTAATTAATTTCGAGTGTATTTGTGTGTATGGTGTAAGAAAGTAATGTACACAATGGTGTACATTGTTTTGCATGTTTTCCAGTTTTTCCAGTTTTCCTAGCACCATTTGTTGAAGAGACTATCTTTTCCCTATTGTATAGTCTTGCCTCCTTTGTCATAGGTTAATTGACCATGAGTGTGAGTTTATTTCTGGGCTCTCTATTCTCTTCTATTGACCTGTGCGTCTGTTGTTGTGCCAGTACCATGATTTTTTGGGTATTACAGCTTCGTAGTGTGTCTTGAGATCTGGGAGTGTAATACATCCAGCTGTGTTCTTCTTTGTCAAAATTGCTTTGGCTGTTTGGGGTCTTTTGTGGTTCCATATAAATTTTATTATTTTTTGTTTTAGTTCTGTGCAAAATGTTGTTTTGACTCTGTAGATTGCTTTGGGTATTATGGACATTTTAACAATATTGGTTCTTCTAATCTATGAACATAGTTTATCTTTCTATTTGTTTGTATCCATCTTCATTGTCCTTCATCAGTGTTTTATGTTTTTGGAGTACAGGTCTTTCCCTTCCTTGGATAAGTTTATTCCTAAGTATTTTATTATTTTTGGTACAATTGTAAATGGGTTTGTTAATTACTCTTTCTGCTCTGTTTAATAAAAGGCTTCTTAACTTCAAGGTGGAATGGCCTTTTTATATTTGGTTTTGCCATTAATGTCTAGTTTTTTTTACATTGTGATTATTTTAACTCTCTTTTCAAATAGTATCCTTCTTTTTCTCCATTGATTTATTGGAGAAACCAAGTCATTTATTTCATATGATGTTACATATCTTGGATTTGGCTGCTCGCTGCCTCATATTGTCATTTAACCTACTTTCTTATATTCCATATTTTCTGTAAATTGCTAATTACACCTCAGTTTTGATTAGATTGGGTTCAATGTTTTATGCAGTAATACTTCATGGGGATGCTATATACTTCCCATTGCAGTAGATCATGAAACATGTAATGTCTTGTTCCACTTCAGTGATACAGACATTATTCTCTGGGTTTAGGTGAGTAAGCCTGGTCCTCCATTAGAAACCTATCAAGCTTTAGTGTAATAGTTTTAACATTCACTGATGTCGTACCCTTGACCTGTTAATTTATTGGGTGTAGGAAAACGATAATTTTCTTCTCATTTCTTTTGCTATTTTTGATTGTGGTTATGTTTATTTTTTGATAGCTTTATTGAGGTATAATTGATATATCATAAAATGTGCATTTTTGAGGCATACAATTTAATTAGTTTTGATGTACTTATATACTTACACTGATGATTATATAACGCATTATTATATATTGATAACTAAATTGTTCTATAAAGAAGAATTTTTCAGTAACTATTTTTCACTAACTATTAGATTATCCTGAAATTCTATTGGTTCATATAGGAAAAGTCCAACTAAATGCTTGATTCTTTCCCTTATCAGTTAACAGATAATGATTTGATGCCCTATAAACTTCCACTGGTAACAATTAGTTTTTTTTTTTTTTTCCCAAAGCCTTTTTTTGGGGGGGGGGGTTGGAAGGGTATTATTATGAACTCATGCATTTTTATGTGTCTGAAATGTTTCAGTCAGTAACCGTCATTGTCTTTTTATTGGTGCTTGTGTTATGCTACTGTAGGCTATTGGGAGCCTCTTTGAGTAGGCATTTATATCGTTTTGGTGGAATTTCAGTAGTCTTTAATAGTTTCTTTGCTTTTTTGGCACAAAAAGATGTCATAGATTGATTTTGTATATTTTCTACCACAGACCTGGAATCAACCATTTTTCTATAAGCTTTTCTTTATGTTTTCATTTTTAATCTTTCTAAAATGATATATTGGTTCATTACTATCGGTATACATTAATGATATACATTATTTAACATTTTTTATATTGTTTAAGCTAATAGTGTTTAATTAGGCTTGTTTTTTAAATATCAGAGCTAAGAAATAATCTATGGTTATTTAAAGTAACATTATTATATCTTGCCTATTATCTTCCTCATGTCGTCAGATTTTTAAAAAGATTTTATTTATCTATCTATTTAGAGTGTGTGGGTGGAAGGAGCAGAGGGAGAGGGAGAGAGAGAATCCCAAACAGAGTGTAGAACCCTATGGGGTGCTTGCTCTCATGACCCTGAGATCATGACTTGAGTTGAAATCAAGAGTTGGACGCTTAACCAACTGAGCCACCTAGGTACCCCTGTGGTCAGATTGTACTTACCACAAAAACTGTTTAAAAAGGGCCCTGGTACCAACAAGTTGGGAGACCTGGGGACTCATGCTCACTCTATAGGTCGTATGAACTTTAATAAATCACCAGCTCTCTTAAATTTCTGACTCCTCCTTACGTATGCAGGGGCAAAGACAATGGCTTGCCTCTGAGGACAACTGATGGCTCTAAATGCTATTGGTATATATTACCCACTTATTGACATTGACAATCACTTTAGCCAGATAAGTGAAGGCAGCCAAGAGAGGATGATACGAGTGGCCAGATAAGTTAGAGACACTTGTTACTTTTCACTTTTCAGACCAAGAAGAGGGAGAGGGGTAGGAGTGAAAGAACAGACCATAGCTATTTCTCATTCTGAGTCTCTCAAGCCAAGGTTGGCCTGCTGATGGGATGAGGAAAAAGTGTGATCATTAAATTGGATTTGAAATTCAAATTTTACTAATACTAAAATTTTTAATAAGTAAAAGTGACTGGAAAGACAGATTCTGCCCAAAATGTTTTTAAGGGACAGGAAAAAAAGATTCAGCAAAGCCTGGTCAAAGATAGTGAGGGATGGGAGAAAAGCAAAGCTATTTGAGTATGTAGCCTATTGTGTTCGGAATGTGCAATAAACCGGGTCTATTTGGTAAACATAATGGGAGAAGTTAAATTTTTTTGTGCGTCAATATAAGAAACAGAGATTCTGGAATAGAAAATTTAGAAGGATTTTTCATGCTTTAAACTAGATATTGGTAATCTCCCCTACCTACTTATCGCAGGGTTTTCCTGTAATTCAGTCATTTCTCCACTAGGTGACAGCAGATATCTTGGTTATGCTATCCATGAGCTCAAATTTTAATTTTCTGCTCAGATTTCATTGTAGATTTTAGCTGTACATTTTTCAAATAAAAATTAACAACATCATGGGGCGCCTGGGTGGCTCAGTGGGTTAAAGCCTCTGCCTTCGGCTCAGGTTGCAATCCCAGGGTCCTGGGATTGAGCCCCGCGTCTGGCTCTCCGGTCTGCAGGGAGCCTGCTTCCCTTTCTCTCTCTCTGCCTGCTTCTCTGCCTACTTGTGATCTCTGTCTGTCAAATAAATAAATAAAATCTTTTTAAAAAATTAACAACATCATTTGAGTATTTTTTTTAAGGAAAGCCTTTTTTTTTTTAAAAAAAAGATTTTATTCATTTATTTGGAGAGAAAGAGAGCACACGTGAGAGCAACAGAGGGAGAGGGAAAAGCAGACTCCCCAGAGAAGGGAGCTGGATGTGGGGCTCGATTCCAGGACTCCAGGATCATGACCCGACCGGAGCTGAAGGTAGTCATTTAACCAACTGAGCCATCCTGGTGCCCCTCATTTGATAATTTCAATAAAAACTTTTATTGCTTTAATACAAATAGGAAATGTTTATCAATCGTATTTTTAAATAAAGTGTAAGAGACAAACGACATAGAAGTATTTTTCGTTGTATTGCTGACTAATCCTGTACTTACCTCTACACTGACTAGAATGGTATTTCTTAATTCTCTCTGATGTCGTTTTATAGTAATATGTCAATAGGAAATGGCTGGCACAGTTCTGAGACTTCAGTTAAATCGGATAACACAAATTTATTGTAGTTTCCCTCTGCTACTGGTTCTAGGATGTTGGGTTTAGGGAATAATTTTTGTGTTTGTCTTTTTTTTTTTTTTAACTTTCCATAAGTTTCCATTTCTTATTTTCAGAGTTTCATTTTTATCCCTTGTCTTGGCAAAAGCAAGAAATGAAAATCTCTGACCTGCTAAGACCAAAAATCCCCATTCTACCAGGTTACTTTCTTCAATTACAGGACAGTAATTTTCCACTGATTCATAGAATGACATCACTTTTTTCCCATCAGCTTTCTAACTGGAAACTCATTTAAACTACTTTACATATGATAGTACTTATCTTGCCATAGCCTAGCCACAACTCTAAGTTCCTACAAATAATTTTAGAAAGTTCTATACACAGAAGGCATGTTAAGATAAAATGTAAAGTTTCTGAGCAATAGTTCAACAAACATTTATAAGCAGTTCTAAAAAATAAATTCCCAAAAAAATTCCCAGCTTTTTATTACAAAGTTGTTAAACATACAGGAAAATTGTGCAATAAGTACCTGCATACCACCACTCAGATTAAATAATTAATATTTTGCCACATATTTAAATATATATCTCTTTTTGGTGAAACATTTTAAAATTACAGACACTGTGATCATTTACTTACCCCTAAAGAGTATCCCCTAAAAAAGAGGACATTCTCTGACATAACTGTATTATTTCCCTGAGAAAATTAACAGTACTTCCTTAATTTTATCTTATAACCAGTCCATATTTATACTTCCCAAATTTCCCTCAAGTTCAAATTTAACACATTACTTTAGGCGCTGTTTAGAATATTATAATTTAGAAAGATTTAAAAATTTTTTGTGTGTGTGTGTAAGATAAAGTTTTATTTATTTATTTATTTAATTATGTTATGTTAGTGACCATACAGTATAGTTTTTGATGTAGTGTTCCATGGTTCATTGTTTGTGTATAACACCCAGAGCTCCATGCAATGTATGCCCTCCCTAATACCGCTCACGGGGCTAACCCATCCCCCACCCCTCCCCCTCTAAAACCCTCATTTTGTTTCTCAGAGTCCATATTCTCTCATGGTTCCTCTCCCCCTCCGAATTCCTCCCCATCATTTTCCCCTTCCTTCTCCTAATGCCCTCCATGCTATTCCTTATGTTATACAAATAAGTGAAACCACATGATAATTGGCTTTCTCTGCTTGACTTATTTCACTTAGCATAATCTCCTCCAGTCCCATCCATGTTGATGCAAAAGCTGGGTATTCATCCTTTCTAATGGCTGAGAAATATTCCATTGTATATATGGAGCATGTCTTTATCCATTCATCTGTTGAAGGATATCTTGGCTCTTTCCACAGTTTGGCTATTGTGGACATTGCTGCTGTGAACATTGGGGTGCATATGGCCCCTTTTCCACTACATCTGTATCTCTGGGGTTAATATCCAGTAGTGCAATTTCTGGGTCATAGGTTAGCTCCATTTTTAATTTTTTGAGGAACCTCCACACTGTTTTCCAAAGAAGCCGTACCAACTTACATTCCCAACAGCAGTGTAAGAGCGTCCTTTTCTCCACAGCCTCTCTAACATTTGTTGTTTCTTGCCTTGTCAATTTTTGCCATTCTAACTGGTGTAAGGTGGCATCTCAATGTGGTTTTGATTTGAATTTCCCTAATGGCTAATGATGATGAACATTTTTTCATATGTCTATTAGCCATTTGTGTGTCTTCTTTGGAAAAGTGTCTGTTCATGTCTTCTGCCCATTTTTTGTCTTGAATATTTGTTTTTTGGGTGTAGAGTTTGAGAAGTTCTTTATAGATCTTGGATATCAGCCCTTTGTAGTGTCATTTGCAGATATCTTCTCCCATTCCGTGCGTTCCCTCTTTGTTTTGTTGATTGTTTCCTTTGCTGTGCAGAAAGCTTTTATCTTGATGAAGTTCTGAAAGTTCATTTTTGCTTTTGTATCCCTTGCTTTTGGAGACGTGTCTTGAAAGAAGTTGCTATGGCCAGTGTTGAAGAGGTTACTGCCTATGTTCTCCCCTAGGATTTTGATGGATTCCCTGTCTCATTCCAAGGTCTTAAATCCATTTTGGGTTAATCTTTGTGTATGGTGTAAGAGAACAGTCCAGTTTCATTCTTCTGCATATAGCGGTCCAATTTTCCCAGCACCATTTATTGAAGAGACTGTCTTTTCCATTGGATATTTTTTCCTGCCTTGTCGAAGATTAGTTGACCAAAGGGTTGAGAGTCCATATCTGGGCTGTCTATTCTGTTCAACTGATGTATGTGTCTGTTTTTGTGCCAGTACCATGCAGTCTTGGTGATCATAGCTTTGTGATAGAGCTTGAAATCAGGCAATGTGATGCCCCCAACTTTGTTTTTCTTCTTCAACATTTCCTTGGCGATTCGGGGTCTTTTTTGGTTCCATACAAATTTTAAGATTGATTGTTCCAGCACTTTGAAAAATGCCAGTGGTATTTTGATCAGGGTGACGTTGAAAGTGTAGATTGTTTTGGGCAGCATAGACATTTTAACAATGTTTATTCTTCTGCTCCATAAGGATGGAATATTTTTCCATCTTTTTTGTCTTCTTCCATTTCTTTCATGAGTGTTCTGTGGTTCCTAGAGTATAGATCCTTTACCTTTTTGGTTAGGTTTATTCTAGGGTATCTTAAGGTTTTTGGTGCTATTGTAAATGGAATCGATTCTCTAATTTCTCTTTCTACAGTTACATTGTTGGTGTATAAGAAAACAACTGATTTCTGTGAATTGAATTTGTATCCTGCCACATTACTGAATGGCTGTAAGAGGTCTAGTAATTTGGGGCTGGAGTCTTTTGGGTTTTCCACATAAAGTATCATGTCACCTGTGAAGAGAAAATTTGACTTCTTCTTTGCCAGTTTGAATACATTTTATTTCTTTTTGTTGCCTGATTGCTGTCGCTAGGACTTGTAGTACTATGTTGAATAATAGTGGTGAGAGTGGGCATCCTTGTCATGTTCCTAATCTTAAGAGAAAGGCTCTCAGCTTTTCCCCATTGAGAATGGTATTTGCTGTGGGTTTTTCATAGATGGATTTTATGAAATTGAGAATGTTCCTTCTATCCCTATACTCTGAATCAGGAAAGGATGCTGTGTTTTTGTCAAATGCTTTTTCTGCATCAACTGAGAGGACCATGTGGTTCTTCTCTCTTCTCTTATTAATGTGATCTACCACATTGATTGATTTGCGAATGTTGAATCACCCTTGCGTTCCAGGAATAAATCCCACCTGGTCGTGGTGGATAATCTTTTTATTTATTTATTTATTTATTATTATTATTTATTATTTTTTTTATTTTTTTAAATTTTAATAAACATATAATGTATTTTCATCCAAAGGGGTACAGGTCTGTGAATCGCTAGGTTTACACATTTCACAGCACTCAGCATAGCACATAGGGATAGAAGAAATATTTGAAGAAATAATGACTATGAATTTTCTAAAATTAATGCCATACCTCAAACCACAGATCTAAGAAGCTCAGAAAACAACATGAAGGATAAATACCAAACACAAAACAAGAGAAACTGAAACAAACCCCACTCTTAGACATATCGTATTTGTATTGGTTTCCTAGGGCTACCATAACAAAATACTATAGACTGGGTGGCTATAACAACCAAAATTTATTTCTCAAAGTTCTGAATGCTGTGAGTTCAAAATTCAGGTGCTGGCAGTGTTAGTTTTTTCTGAGGCATCTCCTCTTGGCTTACAGATGGCCCCGTTTGCTGTATCTTCACATCGATTGTCCCTCTGTCTATGGACGTCACCCATGGTGTCTTTTTTGTATCCCAACTTCCTTTTCTTATAAGGATACCAGTCAGATTGGATTAGGAGCCACCATATTGGCCTCATTTTAACTTAATCACCCCTTTAAAGACCATATCTCCAAATACAGTCTCATTTTGAGGTACTTGGTGTTAGGACTTCAACTTTGAATTTTGGAGGGACACAATTCAGTCTATACCAAAATCAAACTGCTGGAAACCAAAACCAAAGGAAAATCTTGAAAATACACAGAGGGAAAAAAAAAATACCTGCAGAAGAAAAAGGATAAGAATTATAGTGGACTTTTTATCCCAGAAACCATGCAAGTAAGAAGACAGTGGAATGACATATTTAAAGTGCTAAAAGAAAAACTATAATAGGCTTTGAAATTGGGAAGTGTGATGCTTCCATCTTTGTCTTTCTTTCTCAGGATGGCTTTGGCTATTCAGCCTTTTGTGGTTCCATACAAATTTTAAGATTTCAGTGAGAACTGGCATCTTTATCTTATTCCTGATCTCAGGGAAAAAGCTTTAAGGTTTTTACTGTTGGGCATGATATTAGCTATGGGCTTGTTGTATATGGCCTTTATTATGTTGAGGTACATGTATTCTATACCAATTTGTCAAGAGTTTGGTTTTTTTTAACCAATAAAGGATGTTAAATTTTGTCAAATGCTTTTTCTGAATTTCTATTAAGATGATTATATGATATTTACCCTTCATTCTATTAATGTGGTATATCATGCTTATTGATTTGCATATGTTGTATCATCCTCAAAACCCAGGGGTAAATTCGACCTGTTCATTGTGTATGATCTTTTTAATGTACTGCTGAAGTTAGTTTGCTAGTATTTTGTTAAGAGTTTTTGCATCTATGTTCATTAGGAGTAACAGCCTGTCATTTTCTTTTTTATTTTAGTGCCCTTACCTAGCTTTGTAATGAGAGTAAAGAAGGCCTTGTAAAGTGAGTTTGGCATTGTTCCGCACTCTTCAATTTTTTGGAAGAGTTTAAGGAGGATTGACATTATTCCTTTTTAAATGTTTGGTAGAATTCACCTATGGAGCCATCAGGTCCTGGGCATTTTCTTGGTTGTAGTTTTTTTTTTTTTTAAATAAAAATTTTTATATTTAAATTTTATATAATTATATATTTGTTTAATTTTTTTTATTTTAATAAACATATGTATTTTTATCCCCAGGGGTACAGGTCTATGAATCTCCAGGTTTATACATTTCACAGCACTCATCATAGCACATACCCTCCCCAATGTCCATATCCCTACCACCCTCTCTCGTCCCCCCTCCCCCCAGCAACCCTCAGTCTGCTTTTTGAGATTGAGTCTTTTATGGTTTGTCTCCCTCCCAATCCCATCTTTTCATTTTTTCTTTTCCTAGCTCCCCCCAACCCCCCCACATTGCATCTCCACTTCCTCATATCAAAGAGATCGTATGATAGTTGTCTTTCTCCAATTGACTTATTTCACTAAGCATAATACCCTCTAGTTCCATCCACGTCGTCGCAAATGGCAAGATTTCATGTCTTTTGATGGCTGCATAGTATTCCATTGTGTATATATACCACCTCTTCTTTTTTTTTTTTTTTACAGCTTATTCTTTTTTAAAAGATTTTATTTATTTATTTGACAGAGAGAGATCACAAGTAGGCAGAGGGACAGGCAGAGCGAGAGAGTGGGGGAAGCAGGCTCCCGTTGAGCAGAGAGCCTGATGTGGGACTCGATCCCAGGATCCTGAGATCATGACCTGAGCTGAAGGCAGAGGCTTAACCCACTGAGCCACCCAGGTGCCCCTACCACCTCTTCTTTATCCATTCATCTGTTGATGGACATCTAGGCTCTTTCCACAGTTTGGCTATTGTGGACATTGCTGCTATAAACATTCGGGTGCACGTGCCCCTTCGGAGCACCACGTTTGTATCTTTAGGATATATACCCAGTAGTGCAATTGCTGGGTCATAGGGTAGCTCTATTTTCAGTTTTCTGAGGAACCTCCACACTGTTTTCCAGAGTGGTTGCACCAGCTTGCATTCCCACCAGCAGTGTAGGAGGGTTCCCCTCTCTCCGCATCCTCGCCAGCATCTGTCATTTCTTGACTTGTTAATTTTAGCCATTCTGACTGGTGTGAGGTGGTATCTCATTGTGGTTTTGATTTGTATTTCCCTGATGCCGAGTGATGTGGAGCATTTTTTCATGTGTCTGTTGGCCATCTGGATGTCTTCTTTGCAGAAATGTCTGTTCATGTCCTCTGCCCATTTCTTGATTGGATTATTTGTTCTTTGGGTGTTGAGTTTGCTAAGCTCTTTATAGATTTTGGATACTAGCCCTTTATCTGATTGTCGTTTGCAAATATCTTCTCCCATTCTGTCAGTCGTCTTTTGGTTTTGTTAACTCTTTCCTTTGCTGTGCAAAAGCTTTTGATCTTGATGAAATCCCAATAGTTTATTTTTGCCCTTGCTTCTGTTGCCTTTGGCGATGTTCCTAGGAAGAAGTTGCTGCGGTTGAGGTCAAAGAGGTTGCTGCCTGCATTCTCCTCAAGGATTTTGATGCATTCCTTTCTCACATTGAGGGCCTTCATCCATTTTGAGTCTATTTTCGTGTGTGGTGTAAGGAATAGTCCAATTTCATTTTTCTGCATGTGGCTGTCCAGTTTTCCCAGCACCATTTGTTGAAGAGGCTGTCTTTTTTCCATTGGATATTCTTTCCTGCTTTGTCGAAGATTAGTTGACCATAGAGTTGAGGGTCTATTTCTGGGCTCTCTATTCTGTTCCATTGATCTATATGTCTGTTTTCGTGCCAGTACCATACTGTCTTGATGATGACAGCTTTATAATAGAGCTTGAAGTCTGGAATTGTGATGCCACCGACTTTGGCTTTATTTTCCAATATTCCTTTCGCTATTCGAGGTCTTTTCTGGTTCCATATAAATTTTAGGATTATTTGTTCTATTTCTTTAAAAAAAGTGGATGGGATTTCGATAGGGATTGCATTAAATGTGTAGATTGCTTTAGGTAGAATAGACATTTTCACAATATTTGTTCTTCCGATCCATGAGCATGGAATATTTTTCCATTTCTTTGTGTCTTCCTCAATTTCTTTCATGAGTACTTTATAGTTTTCTGAGTACAGACTCTTTGCCTCTTTGGTTAGATTTATTCCTAGGTATCTTATGGTTTTGGGTGTGATTGCAAATGGAACTGACTCCTCAATTTCTCTTTCTTTTGTCTTGTTGTTAGTGTAAAGAAATGCGACTGTGCATTGATTTTATATCCTGACACTTTACTGAATTCCTGTACAAGTTCTAGCAGTTTTGGAGTGGAGCCTTTTGGGTTTTCCACATATAGTATCATATCATCTGCAGAGAGTGAGAGTTTGACTTCTTCTTTGCCAATTTGGATGCCTTTAATTTCTTTTTGTTGTCTGATTGCTGAGGCTAGGACTTCTAGTACTATGTTGAACAGCAGTGGTGATAACGGACATCCCTGCCGTGTTCCTGACCTTAGCGGAAAAGCTTTCAGTTTTTCTCCATTGAGAATGATATTTGCAGTGGGTTTTTCATAGGTGGCTTTGATAATATTGAGGTATGTGCCCTCTATCCCTACACTTTGAAGAGTTTTAATCAGGAAGGGATGCTGCACTTTGTCAAATGCTTTTTCAGCACCTATTGAGAGTATCATATGGTTCTTATTCTTTCTTTTATTAATGTATTGTATCACATTGATGGATTTGCGGATGTCGAACCAACCTTGCAGCCCTGGAATAAATCCCACTTGGTCGTGGTGAATAATCCTTTTAATGTACTGTTGGATCCTATTGGCCAGTATTTTGGTGAGAATTTTCACATCTGTGTTCATCAAGGATATGGGTCTGTAATTCTCTTTTTTGGTGGGATCCTTGTCTGGTTTTGGGATCAAGGTGATGCTGGCCTCATAAAATGAGTTTGGAAGTTTTCCTTCCATTTCTATTTTTTGGAACAGTTTCAGGAGAATAGGAATTAATTCTTCTTTAAATATTTGGTAGAATTCCCCTGGGAAGCCATCTGGTCCTGGACTTTTGTTTGTTTGGAGATTTTTGATGACTGTTTCAATCTCCTTACTGGTGATGGGTCTGTTCAGGTTATCTATTTCTTCCTGGTTCAGTTGTGGTAGTTTATATGTTTCTAGAAATGTATCCTTTCTTCCAGGTTGTCAAATTTGTTGGTGTAGAGTTGCTCATAGTATGTTCTTATAATTGTTTGTATTTCTTGGGTGTTGGTTGTGATCTCTCCTCTTTCATTCCTGATTTTATTTATTTGTGTCCTTTCTCTTTTCTTTTTGATCAGCCTGGCCAGGGGTTTGTCAATCTTATTAATTCTTTCAAAGAACCAGCTCCTAGTTTCGTTGATTTGTTCTATTGTTTTTTTAGTTTCTATTTCATTGATTTCTGCTCTGATCTTTATGATTTCTCTTCTCCTGCTGGGTTTAGGCTTTCTTTGTTGTTCTTTCTCCAGCTCCTTCAGGTGTAGGGTTAGGTTGTGTATTTGAGACCTTTCTTGTTTCTTGAGAAAGGCTTGTACCGCTATATATTTTCCTCTCAGGACTGCCTTTGTTGTGTCCTACAGATTTTGAATTGTTGTGTTTTCATTATCATTTGTTTCCATTAATCTTTTCAATTTTTCTTTAATTTCCTGGTTGACCCATTCATTTTTTAGAAGGATGCTGTTTAGTCTCCATGTATTTGCGTTCTTTCCAAATTTCCTCTTGTGATTGAGTTCTAGCTTCAGAGCATTGTGGTCTGAAAATATGCAGGGAATGATCTCAATCTTTTGGTACCGATTGAGACCTGATTTATGACCCAGGATGTGGTCTATTCTGGAGAATGTTCCATGTGCACTAGAGAAGAATGTATATTCTGTTGCTTTGGGATGGAATGTTCTGAATATATCTGTGATGTCCATTTGGTCCAGTGTGTCATTTAAGGCCTTTATTTCCTTGTTGATCTTTTGCTTAGATGATCTGTCCATTTCAGTGAGGGGAGTGTTAAAGTCCCCTGCTATTATTGTATTACTGTCGATGTATTTCTTTGATTTTGTTATTAATTGGTTTATATAGTTGGCTGCTCCCATGTTAGGGGCATATATATTTAAGATTGTTAGGTCTTCTTGTTGGACAGACCCTTTGAGTATGATATAGTGTCCTTCCTCATCTCTTATTATAGTCTTTAGCTTAATCTAATTGATCTGATATAAGGAGTGCCACCCCAGCCTTCTTCTGATGTCCATTAGCATGGTATATTGTTTTCCACCCCCTCACTTTAAATCTGGAGGTGTCTTCGGGTCTCAAATGAGTTTCTTGTAGGCAGCATATTGATGGGTTTTGTTTTTTTATCCATTCTGATACCCTGTGTCTTTTGATTGGGGCATTTAGCCCATTAACATTCAGGGTAACTATTGAGAGATATGAATTTAGTGCCATTGTATTGCCTGTAAGGTGACTGTTACTGTATATTATCTACTACTTTTAGGGTCTCTCTTTGCTTAGAGGACCCCTTTCAATATTTCCTGTAGAGCGGTTTGGTGTTTGCAAAATCTTTCAGCTTTTGTTTGTCCTGGAAGCTCTGTATCTCTCCTTCTATTTTCAATGATAGCCTAGCCGGATATAGTATTCTTGGCTGCATGTTTTTCTCGTTTAGTGCTCTGAATATATCATGCCAGTTCTTTCTGGCCTGCCAGGTCTCTGTGGATAGGTCCGCTGCCAATCTAATGTTTTTACCCTTGTATGTTACAGACTTCTTTTCCCGGGCTGCTTTCAGGATTTTCTCTTTGTCGCTAAGACTTGTAAATTTTACTATCAGGTGACGAGGTGTGGACCTATTTTTATTGATTTTGAGGGGCATTCTTAGCATCTCCTGGATTTTGATGTTTGTTCCCTTTGCCATATTAGGGAAATTCTCTCCAATAATTGTCTCCAATATACCTTCTGCTCCCCTCTCTCTTTCTTCTTCTTCTGGAATCCCAATTATTCTAATGTTGTGTCATCTTATGGTGTCGCTTATCTCTCAAATTCTCTCCTCGTGGTCCAGTATTTGTTTGTCTCTCTTTTGCTCAGCTTCTTTATTCTCTGTCATTTGGTCTTCTAGGTCACTAATTCTTTCTTCTGCCTCAGTTATCCTAGCAGAAGAGCTTCCATTTTTGATTGCACCTCATTAATAGCTTTTTGATTTCAGCTTGGTTAGATTTTAGTTCTTTTATTTCTCCAGAAAGAGCTTTTATCTCTCTGGAGAGGGTTTCTCTAATATCTTCTATGCCTTTTTCAAGCCCGGCTAGAACCTTGAGAATCGTCATTCTGAACTCTAGATCTGTCATATTACCAATGTCCGTATTGATTAGGTCCCCAGCCTTTGGTACTGCCTCTTGTTCTTTTTTTTGAGGTGAGTTTTTCCGCCTTGTCATTTTGTCCAGATAAGATTTGCTTTCTCCTGCTGTGGAATTCCGCTGTTCTTGGTGAGCGAAGTTGGTCTTGGCTGGTTTTCTTGTTGATCTTCTGGGGGAGGGGCCTGTTGTGGTGATTCTCAAGTGTCTTTGCTGCAGGCGGAATTGCACTGCCCTCGCCAGGGGCCGGGCTAAGTAATCCGCTCGGGTTCGCTCTCGGGAGCTTTTGTTCCCTGAGCGCTTTCCGTAGAGTTCCGGAGGACGGGAATGAAGATGGCGGCCTCCCAATCTCCGGCCCGGAGGAGCCGAGAGCTTGGGGTCCTGCTCCTCAGTTTGCCCTCAGAGAAAAGCGCCCAATTGCCCCACCTCCCTGGCCTGCGGTCACGCCTGGAGGAAAGCAGTCAATTGCTGGCACTTGGAGAAAAGCGCCCGGTCGCTTCCATCTCCGTGGCCTCTGGCCACGCTCCGAGCCCACCCAGCCTGCGACCGGCACAAGGTAACCCTGGGCTGAGAGCTCACTCCTCGGCTTTGTCGCTGTAGCCGGCTTCCCCGCTCTAATACCTGCGAGCTCTGCGGCACTCAGACACCCCCGGTCCTCTGTGACCCCACGGGACCTGGGGTTACGCTGACCCCCCCGGGCTTCCCCCCGGTTTAGCCTCTGGAGCGATGTCCCTCCGTGGAGCAGACTTTTAAAAGTCCCGATTTTTTCTCTGTTGCTCCGCCGCTTGCCAGGAGCCGGCACCTCCCCCCATGGTCTGTCTTCCGGTCGCTTTGGATTCACTTCTCCGCAGGTCCTACCTTTCAGAAAGTGATCGATTTTCTGTTTCTAGAATTGTTGCTCTTCTCTTCGATTTCCCATTGGATTTGCAGGTGTTCTCAATGGTTAGATAAGCTATCTAGCTGATACTCCTGCTACCCGATGTCGTCTCAGCCTGCTACTTCTCCGCCATCTTGACTCCTCCCTCCTCCAGGTTCAGTCTTTTTATCCAATCTGGAAACCTGTGTCCTTTTATGGGAGCATTTAGGCCATTGACGTTGAAAGTGATTATTGAAAGATACGATTTTATTGTCATCATGTTGCTTGTGAAATCCTTGTTTCTATAGATTGTCTCTGTAAATTTCTGTTCCGCATCACTCTTGGGGTTTTTCTCCTCTTATAGAACCCTCCCCCCCTTAATATTTCTTGCAGGGGTATTTTAGTGGTCATATATTCTTTCAGTTTTTGCCAGTCTTGGAAGCTTTTAATCTCTGTCCATTCTAAATGAGAGTGTTGCCAATAAAGTATTCTTGGCTGCATGTTCTCATTTAGTGCACTGAATATGTCTTGTCAGCCCTTTCTGGCTTGCCAGGTCTCTGTGGACAGATCTGACATTATTCTGATGTTCCTCCCTCTGTACATAAGGAATCTCTTCCTCCTCACCACCCTTAAGATGGTTTCCTTGGTTTTAAGATTCATGAGTTTTACTACTACATACCGGGGCATTGGTTTATTTTCCTTCATCTTGGAAGGGGTTCTCTCTGCCTCTAGGACACAAATGCTTGTTTCATTCCCCAGATTAGGGAAGTTCTCAGCTAGGATTTGCTCAAACATAGCTTCTAGACACCCCCCTCCCCCCGCCCCAGAGATCCCAACAATTCTGACATTGGATTATCTCATGGTGTCATTCATTTCTCTAATTCTGTTTTCATCGATTCTAAACTGTTTGTTTCAGGTCTCCTCCTGTTCCTTCTTTTCTATCAGTTTGTTTTCTGGATCCCTAATTTGTTCCTCTGCCTCGTTTACCCTAGCTGTTAGAGTAACTAGATTAGATTGGATCTCGTTGATAGCATTTTTAAGGTCTGCTGGATCAGCTCTCTGCCCTTAGAGAATCTATGTTGCTGTTTATGGTTTTCTCCATCCTAGCTATTGTTGCTGCATAACTGTTACCCTGAAGTCTATTTCCGACATCTTGCTTATATCCACATCTGTTAGTTCTGTGGCAGAGGTCACAGTCTCTGAATTTTTACTGTGTTGGGGGTTCCTCCCTTTAGTCATTCTGTTGAGGGGTGGTTGAGGAAATGTACAGATTACAGATTATAAATTATTGACCACAACTTTTATAAGGTAAGGACCTTAGGGTTGTTGGCCTCTTATTCTTTCAGCCTGTCTTCTGGGGGAGGGGTCTGCCGTGCTGTTGCTCAGGCAACCTTGTTTGGGCAGAGTTGCCCTGCCCCTGTTGTGGGGGGGAGATGAGCTCAGTGAAAACCGGTCTGGGGGGACTTTCGTTCTCTGGCAGCTTTTCCTGGTGGCTTTCCATGTTTCTTCTGAGAATCAGAGCAGAAATGACCATATCCAAACCGCTGTCTCAGAACAGAGAGATCACAGCCTGTTCTTCAGTAAGCACTACAAGCCACACTGTCTCTGCTTTTGTCTGTGCTGCTAAAAACTGCAGTGTCCTGGGTTGTGCACCCCATGGCAGCACTCCCAGCCCTTGCTTCTAGGTCCAGGCACATCGCTGCCTTTTGTGCTTCTAAAACTGTCAGCTGTCCCCAGTTCACACACATACCCCTGCAGCTTCCAGTTTCAGTCTGGAGAGCTGCCCTAAAGTCCTTTCCCTGCTACTACCCGTCTGTGAGTCTGTACCCAGTCCCCAGCATGGGAGACTTTGCCCTCCAGGAGTGCAGGATCCTAGAGGCTCTCTCCCCTTTCCATTTATCTTCCAATATCTGCCCTCAGAATTACGGCTCCCCGCTTCATACATCAAAACAAACTGCCGGAGATATTCTGTTTTTAGAGATCCAGATATACCTTCTTACATCTCAGGCTAATTTTGTGGGTATTCAGAGTGGTCTGGTAGATATCCAGCTCAATTCAAGGGACCAGTTGAAATAGGGTCCCCTACTCCTTCACCATCTTGCCCCATCCCTAAAATTTTTTAAAAAAATAATGATACTAATGTTTTGAAGAAATCAGGACAGTTGTCTTATAGAATGTCCAATATTTTCAATTTGTCTAACTTTTCTTTATAGTGTCACTTGAATTTAAGAGTATATAGTCAAATTAATTTGATGACAACCAATTCCTATTATCATATGAAAGTTTTCAGAAGTTGCAGTGGTTTGAAGCCACAAAATGATTTTACTGCCTCTTCTATCATTCTGGAAGCCTTGTAACCAGAGAATGTCAGAGCAGGAGAGCCAATCCCAACGGACATGTTAAAAAGGCTAAATATAATGGACTTCTATTGCTCCTGTAATAAGTTACCACAAATATGGTGGCTTCAAACAGCACAGATTTGTTATCTTACAGTTCTGGAGGTCAGAAGTCCAACATGGGTCTTGGCTAAAATCAGGGTGTTGGCAGGACTGCATTCCTTTCTGAAGACTAAGGGAAGCTTTGTTCCTCACTTTTTCCAGCTTCTCTAGGCCATCCCTTGGCTTCTGGTCCCTTCCTTCATCTTCAAGATGTTACCAGTAGTGTAACATCTTCAGATATCTCTCTGACACTGACCTTGACTTTCCTGCTTCCCTCTTCCATTTATAAAAACTACTGTGATTACACTGGGTCCACCTGAATATAATCCAGGATATTCTTCGTTCTTCAAGGTTGGCTAATAAGAATCTTAGTTCCATGTATAACAATTCTTTCTTGCTATGTAACATAACATATTCAAAGGTTCCAGGGGTTAAGACGAAGACATTATTTGGGGCCACAATTCTGTGACAGGTGGTGACCTGACAAGAATTTTTAGTTACTCTCAAGAGTCTTTCCAATGCACTGCAACCTTATATGTTTGTTTTGCATTGGAATTCAGTAAAAGGCGATGCTGTATTGAACCCTGATATATCTGAAGTCAGATAGTTTCATTCGCTAGTTTTATTTTGATAAGGAAGTTAAGTGTTTTCTCTGATTATAATTGGAGGATCTAAATGGCTCAAATCTTGTAATTCACCTCAACTCAACCTCTTAAATTCTAGTTTTCTTTTTCTGTCACTTGAAGGTATGGTGAAAGAATCCATAAACATAGGTGGGTCACACATACCTGGTTCTGGGTTATCTGTTCAAATGAGAACATCCAGACTCATGTAGTGTACTTTACAAAAATGTGAAGTTCTGGTGTGGTGTACAGCCACTTAGCATCTATAGGTCTCTCTGGGTGCTGACTTCTTATTTTGATAATTTTTATAGCTCTTAATGCAATGGAAATTGTTTCTGGCTCAGCTATTTTTCTCAGACTTAAGAAAAATCAGACTTATCGGTGTCTCATTAAATACAATACAATCTGTCCCACTCACATTGGTGGGGTTTTTCTGAAATGGCAAATGAAAATTGTTGGATATTATTGATTAGGTAGGGAAATCTAGTGAAAGGAAAATGATGAGATTTTAGTTAGTAGAGTGAAATGTTTTAAATTAGTGAGTTTAGGTGGATTTTGGGAGCAGTCAGACAAAATAAGAAGGAAAAAAACTATAGAATCTTGGGTATACAACAGTTTGTTGAACCAAGAAAATATCTACAGTTGAACCAGGTGTATTAGAGGCTTCAGTTTAAGTCAAAATCTCTACTCTTGTGGCCTACTCTAAGTTAATGATGTTATAATGGGAAAATCTGCAACCTCCACCTTGGAGAAGGTCTGGAAGGAGATTGGGAGGGGCTCGTGCAGTAGACCAAGAAGTGATTTTGAAGGCATGGTCTTGAATTCCAAGTAACAGTTATTATAGAAGCCTGTGAGCTTAAGAACATCTTGGGAACCTCAGCTATGTGGTTGTGCCAAGTTTTAGAAAACTAGTGATTTTGCGTATCCACACTGTGTTATTTATTCTTCCCAGTGGCCGTTGCTACTTAGGAAGGAACCTCAGGGCAGTGGGAACCTAGAGCTTATCTTCAGCATGTTCTTAGATCCTGACTAAGAGGGCCACCTGTGTGAGAAAAGAGAGAAACTAGAGATACTTTGGAATATTTGGGAGTGAGGAGAGTGCATCACCCACATTAAGGAACCTGCAGGAGAGGGGACCCCAGCAATGGAGGGGGTCTCTAAGGAACACATGGAAATACTCATGAGCAAGAGTAATCTGTAAACACCTGCTGGGTATGTATCAGTATGGGGACTTTCCTGCCCAGTTTACTTTTTCTTTCTCTCTGTGCCCCATCCTTGAGAGGATAGCCATATATGTAAGGAGGAGAGGGCATAGCACTTGTGGGATAAATAGGGAAATGGCTGACTAGAGCCCCTTCCCTGACTAATGGCTTCTCTCTCTGCAGGAAGCTGGAGCTGAGGGAATGGGAGGGGAACTAAATTAAACCAAGAGTTTGACTATAACAAGAAACTAGACATTCGAATTGCTGAATAGGACCTTGTATCACCTAATAGTTACCAGAGAAGTCATACCCAAGTTTTTCACTTAGGGAAAAGAGAATTAGGCCCAAGGAGCAGATTTAGGTGGATAGGGAAACAAAAATAAAGTTACTTTAGGATTATATCCCCTGAGTTTTGCTTTTTTGTTAGGACTGCTACAGTTGTGAAAGATCAGCGCATAGATGTCTGGTGCCATAATTAAAAGGGAAAGGTCAAGAGACTAGAAAAGAGATTGAGAGATGCTAATAATATTTTGTTTGTTTTATATTTGGGTTAAATTCATTTACTACATCTTTGTAACAAAGATGTGTGTTTTAAAATTATTCTTTGATACAGAAATAAATTGAATGGAAAAGGCCATTAAAAAAATAAAATTATTCTTTGAAAGTTTTATCTTCCACTTAAAACTTTAAAAAAAGCTTAGAAGTTTTTTCTTTTCTTTTTTTTTTTTAAATTTATTTATTTATCTTTAGAGAGAGGGAGCGAGAGCACACATACAAGCAGGAGGGGCATAGGGAGAAGGAGAGAGGATGCCCAGCAGACTCTGCCGTGAACATGGAGCCTGACACGGGGCTTGATCCCGTGACCCTGACATCATGACCCAAGCTGAAACCAAGAGTGAGGCGCTTAACAGACTGTGCCACTCAGGCACCCCAACCTTTCACTTTATTTAAGGTCACTTAATATGGGCCAGGATGTAGGGAAATGGATTAACACGGTCCATAGCGTATCCAATCAAGAATTCTGATGGATTTAGCTCAAGAATTCACAAATGGTTTCTTCTCATCTGCTGTCCACTATAATCTTGGCTTTATTCATCCTTAAATTGTAGATAAAATACTACATGTAGTCTCATTTCTTTCTTTTTCCCTCCTTCCTTTTTTCTTTCTCTCCCTCTTTTCAGTGATGTTATATAACATTGAAAAAGAAAGAAGCAAGCAGACAGTACTCTGTTTTCCTTCCTGTATTTCTCTTCTTCCTTTTCAATGAAACTTCATTTGTGTTATTCTGCTCTCCCTCTTAACCTTACTTTTAAACTTGATGATGTGTTTTGATATAGTATACACGCTTGTCCTATCTGTTGTTTGTGGGCTCTCCTGCAGTGGGATTATAGTGTAATTTCCTTAACCATGCCCTGGATGTTGGGCATCTGGATTCTTTCTTCTTTGTATCCCAGAACCTCAGCAGTGTGTTAGTGCTCCCTTGGGTGCAGGCTCCGGGCATGTGGCTCAGGTGGGTTCTTATGTAGCTGGAATATGGTGCTGCTTAATTAATTGTTTCTTGTTGGATTATTTTCTTAGGGATGTATACATAAAAGAGAAACTATTGGCAGAAAGGCTGAGAAGGATCTTTATAAAAACTTTTTTTTTTTTTAAGATTTTATTTATTTATTTGACAGACAGAGATCACAAGCAGGCAGAGAGGCAGGCAGAGAGAGAGAGAGGTGGAAGCAGGCTCCCTGCTGAGCAGAGAGCCCGATGCGAGGCTCGATCCCAGGACTCTCGGATCAGGACCTGAGCCGAAGGCAGAGGGTTTAACCCACTGAGCCACCCAGGCGCCCCAGATCTTTATAAAAACTTTAAACCTTTTGCCAAAGGACAATCCAGAAAATGAAACCAGCCTGAAGTTAATTTACCTAAGGATAGATCCTAACAGAGGATGTCAGAAGATCCAGAGGGACTGGTCTTCATCAGCCTCCAAGAAGGCCTTTCTGATATGCTTCAAAGAATTACTTTTTGAAATTTGTTATAAATATCTTAATTTTATTTAAACATTTTTGCTTTTCAACTAACATTTTAGCTGCTTGGCAGACTTTCAGGTTCTCGTTTGAGCGTTTGATGGACTGACTTCTCTTGTGACAAACTGGGACAAGTCAAATCACTGAATTTCTATTGTGTGATCTTTTTGGCTGATGAATTCTCATTTTTTGGGACGATTTTTAAAAACATCTTCTATTATGGAAATTTTAAAATAGAAAAGTAGAAGGAGTAGAAATATAGAACCCCATGTACTCATTACCCAGCTTCACCAACCATTAACTTTCTGTTCTTTCTTTTCTTCCTACATACTTATTTCTTCCTTACATTATGATATTTTATTTTATTTATTTATTTTTAAAGATTTATTTTGGAGAGAAAGCGCACATGAGTGTGGGGGCTGAGGAGGGGCAGAGGGAGAGAGAGTCTTAAGCAGACTCTGTGCTGAGTGCAGAGCCCAATGCAGGGGATTAATCTCATGACCCTGAGATCCAAACTGAGCTGCAACCAGTGGGTTGGATGCTTAATGAACTGCACCACCCAGGTGCCCCAACACATTGTGATATTTTAAAGCAAATCCCAGACATCATATGATTTCACCCATAAATACTTCACCCTACATCACATCTTATTAACTGACCACAGTACATATGGCAAAGCCAATAGAGTAAAATGTTAACAGTAAGTAAGTGAATTTGGGTAAAGGGTTATATGTGTGGTTTTGTAGTACTTACTTTTACAAATTTTCTCTAAGTTTAAAATTATTTCTCAATAAAAAGTAAAACAAATGAAAGAAAAAAAAAACCCAGCCAAACAAAAACATGGCCATGATAATATCACATCTGATAATCCAAGAACAGTTTTTTCTAGTTTTACTACAAACCATGACTTTAGAAAGCAATTAATGGAAAAACCCAAATAAATATTAAAAGGAAAATAAGAGTCACTCATAATTCTAACACCCAGCACAATCACTATCTAATGATTATGTATTTTTCTCCAGGCTATTAAACAGACGCAGATACACACAGACAGATATACACAAAATATGCTTATCATTTAGAAAGTCAAATAGTACTAATAGGCTTATGATCAAGCACATAATTCCCATCATCCCATCCCATCCCTTCCAGTATCCCCACCTGAAGTACTTCCCACGTGCTCTCTCTTATCTGCTGGCAGCCTCTAATGGCAAAATGCCAGCTGCAGCTCTATTTTCAGGGTAGTACTTTTTTATCTATCATAGCTGTTAAGATGAAAGGGAATCCTATTTTTCTTGCTTTTTCTCAGAAGAATGTATTTTTCATTTTCTGTTTGATCTTAAAAATGCCTTGTTTGTGAGCATGGTGTACTGCAAATTGGCTTGTCCATCATCCTCTCGACCTTGTCCTAGCAGGTCTTCCTATAGTGTAGAGGCTGGATAGCAAAAGCCGCATTTCCAGACTCCCAGAGCTAGTGGGAAGCCTGGAACGTTGAGGTGAATGGGGCCAAGCACAGTGGCAGAAGAGTTTGGTTCCTCCAACTTCAATGAAGAGTCCAGTGTCCACTTCCCTGTGCCATGGGTGCTAAGTGGAAGGCAGGGGAAATAGGCTTTTGCTAAAAGAACCCTGAGGAGGGATTAGGTATTTCTCCTGGCTGCATTGTTCCTGATTGTGTAGCATCCAAGCTTGGATGATCATAATTTTATAAGCATTTTAATATCCTATAACAGAATTTTTTTTTTTTTTTGCTTAGACTAGCTAGAATGAATTTTATTGTGTCCAACTAAGAAACTTGATAGAAGACATTATTGAACTCTTTGGGATTCTAAAAGCAAAACTTCTAAACTTCAGTCATCTGTGGTTTTAATGCTTTTCTGTCTTTTTCCTATACTCCTGAAGGAGGGAGGGATACTTTTACGTCAGTTATTTTATTTGCCAAATAAACAATTATGGCAGGTAATATTGTATCCTCTTTACATAAGAAACTGAGACAAATGAATTGGGTACTTTGCCTAAGGACATATATAGTTTATCTGTTATGCTGTTTAGAATCCCTCTCCTGGGTTTCTCTACTCCAGTACTTGACTTATTCATGACTAACAGTAAAAAATAGTCCCGGGG
Source organism: Eira barbara (assembly GCA_020311275.1). Taxonomy (NCBI): domain Eukaryota; kingdom Metazoa; phylum Chordata; class Mammalia; order Carnivora; family Mustelidae; genus Eira; species Eira barbara. The sequence goes on from JAHRIG010000027.1 coordinate 75,721,398, forward strand.
CGCCTGGGTGGCTCAGTGGGTTAAGCCTCTCCCTTCGGCTCAGGTCATGATCTCAGGGTCCTGGGATCGAGTCCCACATCGGGCTCTCTGCTCAGCAGGGAGCCTGTTCCTCCCCTCTCTCTCTGCCTGCCTCTCTGCCTACTTGTGATCTCTCTCTGTCAAATAAATAAATAAAATCTTAAAAAAAAAAAAAATAGTCCCGAAGAGTCCTCGAACTAATTATAGCCTGAGCAAAACTTTATAGGGTGGCAATTGACCTAATTGGATAATTCTTATCTAATATAGTTTGCTTATCTGTTTTAAACTTCACTCATGGCAATTTTAAATTCTTTTCTTAATTTTTCTGATACAATTTTGTGCTTAATATACAAAACTTGGGAACTATAGATAATTCTAAAGAGGTGGAAATGATTGGTCTACCACAAGCAGCAATGTCTAAAAACATCTGAATATTTTTATAGGTCAGATAGAAACAAAACATTTAAAGAAAATTGGGAGATTTTGAGCAATAACCACATCTTTGGGTTGATGTCAGGAATCACGGTCTTCCAGAAACATTTCCTGATAATTCTATCAGGGATTTGATTTGAGGGTTATTCTTGGGCTTTGATCCATTATACTCACAAATATTTGCACTCCATCTGCTGGGAAATCAGTCCTAGAGTTAATTGTTTTATTGGTTCTAGCCTCCCACTCTAGCTAGTTATCCAGGTAGCTAATGCCCCAGTTTCAGAGGGAGATTGCTGGTAATAATTTCTATTGCTCCCCCACCCACTTCCTCTAATTCAGCTCTTGGTATAAATGGGTATCCTTACCTCCATTCCAAAGTCTCCCCACTCTTGTGCATGATTCAGGGGAGGGGACAAATTTGGTGGTCATTTCAGCACAGGAGGTGGTCCCCCTTGCCCACTCGATGCCTGGGTCATAGTTGTCCCGCTAGTCCCTAAATACACTTTCTGCTTGTTCTGCCCAGTCTCCTGCCCCTATTTGGTCTTTTCTTTCTTTTTTTTTTTTTTTTTAAAGATTTATTTATTTATTTGTCAGAGGAGAGAGAGGAGCGAGAGTGAGCACAAGCAGGCAGAGTGGCAGGCAGAGGGAGAAGCAGGCTCCCTGCCAAGCAAGGAGCCCGATGTGGGACTCGATCCCAGGACGCTGAGATCATGACCTGAGCCGAAGGCAGCTGCTTAACCAACTGAGCCACCCAGGCGTCCCTATTTGGTCTTTTCTAATTGTCCTCCACTTATATCACTAGCTGAGCAGCTCCCCTCAAGGCTAAAATTCTTCTCTCTGTCCTTGGAATTCACCTTTGTTCCGTGACTCATCCAACCCTGTACTTGTGGTATTCCTGACCCCTACCTCATTCCTTGCAATGATAGCAAACTTCTCACTACAACTGCTGGTATTTCCCCATGATCCAGGACAGGAGAGCCAGGGTATCCTGGAAAACAGTGATCTCATTACAATAACTTTCTTCCATCTACGCCAATTCCACCCACCTTCAAGATACACCTTTATCTCCAGTGGACTCCCAAAATGACTGTCCAGGCTCAGACCAGGGGTGATTAACCAGCACCCCTTACTGGTGTTCCTTTGCTCTGCTAGCCCAGATGTGTTCAAGTACAGGAGGTAACAGAGGAAAACTGGCTCTATGCGGAGCTAACCCACAGCTTCTATGACTTTAGCCAGTCCCAAAGGAAAAATAACATTGGTCGGAAATGCAACTTCCGAAAGGAGAAAGGAGAAAGATGGAGGGAAGTCTGATTTCCTCAGAATTGAAACTAATGCAGTTAGACTTTTGGTGATCATAGGGACTTTCAGAGTGATAATGTCACATGCTGATTGTTATCTATGAAGTTCTAATGTAAATTCTTAAAAATCTTCTGGGAGATGCTTTCATTTGAGTGAAAATCCTTCATAACTATATAATCCATTTTTATTTTCAAAAGAAAGATAAACAGTTTTCCATTACCAATGGATTCTAAAGAATCTTTAAAAAAAACTCTTGACTGACTTTATTATACAAGAGAGGAAACACACCCTTGTTTGTTGAAGCTACTGTTTTTTAGCTTTCTGCTACTAACAGATGAGATTGAGAGCAAATGGCTGTTAATTATCTAAAACTGAAACCCAGAAAGACTAAGAACATAAGTTTTATACTTCCCAAATAGATTTGAAGGAGTAGAATATGGGGTAGAATTTTCTTTTGGGAGGAGAGAGAAAGAGCTAGTTGGTGGCGAGAGCACTAGAGTGAGAGCAGATGGATCTCTGAGAAAACCCTGACCTGTTCCCTGAGCCAAAAAGACTCAGGAAAGGGAGGACAGTAAAAATGTATCAGTTTCCCATTGCTTCTCTAACAGTACCACAAACTTACTGGTTTAAAACAACATAAATTTATTATATTACAGTTCTGGAGACCAGCAGCCCAAAAAGGCCCCTACTGGACTAAAATCAATGTTTTGACAGGGCTGGTTCCTCCTGGAAGCTCTGGGGAGAATTTGGTTTTTTTTTGCCTTTTTAAAAGCTTCTAGAAGCTGCCTGCGTCTCTTGGCTATCCTTCCCCTCCGTATTCAAAAGTAGCAATGATCTGCAGAGTCTTTCCCACATCACATTATTCTGATGCTGATTCTCTGCTTTCCTCTTCCACTTTTGAGGAGCTGGTGATGATATTGGGCCCACATGAATAATTCAAAATAATCTCCCCATCAAGGTCGACAGATTAGCAACGTTAATCCCATCTACAACCTTAATTCACTCTTGCCACATAATTTGTCATTGTAGGTTTTGGGGATTAGGATGTGGGCATCTTTGGGGAGCTGTTATTCAGCCTTCAACCAATTCCTGTACAAATCTGGAGAGACACGTGCCCTCTCTTCCCTCTGGCGCCTTTGCGGAGGCAGCAACGAAGTAGAGATGAGGAGGGAGGGGCCTGGGAGCTGCCTGGCAGTTCCCAGGCCCCAGTGTTCTCTATTCATGAGAAAGCTGGCAGGCCTGGGAGGATACTAGTGTTTGGGACAAAGTAATGCAGCTGTGAAAATCACCGTGGATCCCATGACTGGCGACCATGTGGGGATGCAAGGCCTCAGAGGATGCCGGTGTGGAGGTGTAACAGTTACGGAGGGCCCAAGAAGAATGTTCTCAGAGATGTCAGTTGGAGTTGCTGATGTTTGATGAACACCACCTCCCTTTTCACTAAAAGCCCTCATGGAAGGGGGAGGCCTCTGAATCAATTCAGAAAACTCTGAAGTTACTGAGAAAACCCCAATTTAATTAAGATAAATTAGGCTGTCACTAGGCTGAATGGGAATTTGAGATAGAAACTAGGTTGTTACAGAAAAATAAAGTTCATGTTTTACCCCGCTGATTTTGTCTGAGGGTTGTGCCTGCAGCATGTAAATGAGGACAATGATGTCAAGTCTACCATTCTGACAAGAATATTGGGAAATACTGTTTTATTTGTAAGCACTTGGTGAAATGGAGCTTAAGGTAAACGTTGCGTGTTTTCTTGATGAGCCCCCTCCAGATCAGCAACATGGGTGAGCTGCATGTTGAAGGATGAAGGGGTGACATTTTGCACAGCGAAAGGTGTTTCTGCATGGCTATTTTGATGCATAAAAGCCAAGCCCTCAAACTTTTCAGTTACCTTTTCTTTGTTTGTTTGTTTTTGTTTTTGTTTTAAGGTGAATTAAAATGTTAAATGTAAATCTTCACTCAGCTCTGTGCTTTGCTCAGTGGTATGATGAGGGCAGGAGCAGCAGGTGGGGCCCGTGGCCGGTGCCCTTCCTGGCTTGGGGAGCAGATACCTCACCAACATCTTCCAGTCAACGCACCCACACGGTGCCCTAGAATGTGTCAGAGGAAGAAGTCATCAAGAGCTGTGAAGTTGAGGACTCACATAGATTTAGTTGCTGTTTTGGCTTTCCTTAAGAGCAGCATTTAGAGTGATCTAAGAAACTACTGCCAAACTGGTGACAGTCTTCCCTTGGTGCTGGAACCAGAGAAGCAGAGCATGGGGACGTCTGGGGGTCTGACTGACTTTTTGGCTTTGCCACCCAGAGCTAGTGTTGCTAGGACTGACCCAATCCCTTGAACCAGGTCCCAGAATTCTTGGGGGTTATTATGAAGGAAGTTTTTGTCATCAGTGGACTTGTCATTAAAATCTGAATGGTAAACAAATAAGGTTTGTTTTATATTCTAAGCAAGTGAAAAAAATAATTGCGATATCAGTAATAATATTAACTAATATTTATTGAGTGTTTATTATGTGCTAGGCACCATGCTAAAGTACTTTACATACATTATCTCCTTTAATTCACATAAGCGCTCTGTGGGGAAAGAATGATTATTACCTTTATTTTAGAGACAAAGAAATTGGGGCTTAGTGAAATTAAGGTTCCCTGCCTGTGGTCACCCAACTTGTAAGTGACTGGCTTGAACCCAGGTCTCTCTGACTCCAGAGCCTGAATGCTCAGAAGAAGCTGTGCCATTCAATCACTTTAACCACCCATGGGCAGATCCCCATTTCTGGAGGGAATACAGGATGGTATTTGGTGTGTGTGTGGAGGGGGAATGCCAGGCTAAGGTTCTATGAGAGATCTCTTGGAATCACACTTTCTTACCCCAGCAACTGGTAGAGGCTAATGATTGGAAGCTTATTCTCCACAGGGTCAGGTGTGGATCCGGCTTCAGAAAGCCTTGGGGGCAGGATGGGGGGAATTTCTGGATCCCTGGGCTCACTTGGTCTTAGCTCATGGAGGTGAAGGTGGTGGGTGGGCAAGGGTGGGCAAGGAGCTCAATAATACTGCCTTTTATTAACCAGACTGTGACATTTTTTTTCAGTTTATATTGTCCATGAACTATTATAACAGAAACATTTTCTTAAAACTACATGTTAGGAATATTAATTACAGATACAGCTCATTGGATTCATGTAGTCCCTTCCCAGCAATCTGAGGTGATTCTTGTGATCCTGGAATCTAAACATGGCATCATTATCATATTCCTGACCAAATGCAGTTCGTACAGGAGGGATGCTAACCTTCTAGATGTTACATGATAGCAGCAGCAAGTAGGAGACCAAATATCTTACAGTTTTCATAAATAGGAGGGGACATGTTCACCTTATGGTTTTGAACATTTGAAGTTCTTCCCATTGTCTAGGTGCTGGGCAGCACCGGTGACGTTCTGTCTTTCAGACTCTTAAATTTAGTGGTGGCCAGCCTGATGTTTTGTCACTCTGCACACTTTTGTCTCTGGGCCAGGGTGTCTGCAATGTTCAGAGCAGGCATTTCAGTGTTAAGGAAAAAAGAAGGGAATAGGTGGGTTGCTTACAGCCTTCGTTTCATCTCTCGGCTTTTGGGTGCGATAGAACAGAGGACGAGAGCGGAGAAGAGACGTGAAGAGCAAATCTGATTATGGTGTTCTCAATACTCTGACATATCCAACCACAAAGTCACATGGCTCCTCTTCTTTTTTTAATTTTAAAGGGAACATGAGTCAATTTACTGTTATTTCAAACAGTTCAACAAAGTTTGAGGTGTTTAGTGTGTTTTATTCCTCCTTCCACAAAAGAAAGGAGTCTGGGGTGATTCCTCGTCCCTGTCAGAGAATGTGCTCCCAGGAAACCCCTCTGGATCCTCCCTGACTGGCCACCTTCTTCCATTTTATGAATGCAGTATGTTTTCTGTGACAGTGCTGCCTCCACTGCTGATGACAAAGCTTTGTGAACTGGACACTACAAGTGCCGGGGACATCTCCTCGGGGTCTTCCGTCTCTGGTCGATGGTCCCCACCCACAGGCCCTTGCAGGCCTGTCTCCTGCGCAGTCAGTTCTGAGTCTGTCTCTCCACACTGCAGTGGGAGCAATGCCTGGTGTCTGCTCAGGGTCTCGTTGCTTCTCTGGGCCTCCAGGGAGTTCTGGTGCGTGGAATTCCTGTGAGCCATGGCACTCTTCTGAGGCTCGTCAAAGCTCAGTGAGAAGGTGACGGTGCCACTGCCGAAGATGACCTTCTGCTTGCACCTGGGCTGCGGCTGTGGCTGCTGCTGGAGGGTCAAGGGTTGCTGTGGCTGCTGCTCTTGTTGGTTCAGGGCCAGTGGCTGCTGCTGCTGCTTCTGCCTCTCAGGCTGTGGGAAGGGGTCTTCACTGTTGCTCTTGCTGCTGATGGAGGAGGAGGGCGTGGAGCCCGTGGAGCCCCCGAGGCTGCTGGACCGCTTGCGGGAGATGTTGCTGCGGCGCAGTGTGGCCCGGGCTGCCACCTTGAAAGCATGAGCAGCAGTGCTGCAGCGCACCTCCTCAATGGTGTTACGGGATGGCTTGAAGAGAATGATGTAGACCTTGTTGAAGAAGATGCAGGCCAGCAAGCCAAAGCTGGCTGCCAGGATAGCGATCACTTCCACGGCAGAGACAAACTTGCCATAGGTGCTGGCGTAGGCTGGAATGAAGGAGATCCAGACGATGAAGAAGATGAGCATGCTGAAGGTGATGAACTTGGCTTCATTGAAGTTCTCTGGCAGCTTCCGGGACTTGAAGGCAAAGAAGAAGCAGATGGCAGCCAGCAGGCAGGTGTAGCCAATCAAGAAGCCCAGTGCCATAAGTGAGCCCTCATGGCATGTGATAAAAATGATCTCATCCTCCAGCTCATGGTTGCGGTAGCTTGAGGGTGGGGCGGTATAGAGCCAGATGACACAGATGACAATCTGCATGAAAGTGCAGAGGAAGACCAGCAGGAACTGCAGGTTGAGCCCCCACCACTTGCGGTGGAAGCTCGTGGGGATTTTGGCTTCAAACACCAGCAGGACACGATTGGTTTTCACCAGGATGCATGATATGCAGAGCACGAAGCTGATGCCAAAGGCTGGCTGGCGCAGGCGGCATGTCCAGTCCTGGGGCTCACCAATGAAGAACAGGGAGCTAGAGAAGCAGCAGAGCAAGGAGAAGAGGAGGAGGTAGGAGAGCTCTCGGTTGGTGGCCTTGACGATGGGTGTGTTACGGAACTTGATGAAGACACCCAGCACGAAGGCTGTCAGGAAAATCCCCAGCACGGCAAAGAGAGTGAGTGCAATCCCAAAGGGCTCTGTCCAGGACAGAAACTCAATCTCTTTGGCAATGCAGGAAGTGTGGTTTTCATTGGACCAGAAGTCATCAGGGCACTTATCACAGGCACTTGCATCTGTAAATTATTCCAGGAAAGAGTTAGATACTGTATGGCATAGACTGTAATTTGTGAGTTTGAGTGTGGTGGTCAGGGTATACAGGTTATTGGATGTGGTCACTTTAAATTTTCTTTGTTGATGAAATAATTGTGATTTTACATTACAAACACATTGAACTCTGACTTATGTTTAATAATATACTTATTTAATTTCATGTATTTATAATAGTTCTGTTATTTTTTCCTTTATACACAGTGGGGGGTCATGCCACATGTTTTCTTTAGCACTACTTGCTGATAACTTGTAGCAGGGAATGATCCATCTTGCCAGACAGGTGGCTACCTACACACTAGATGTCTAGCATAGTTCATCAACTTTCTATAGTGATTTGCACTCAGCCTGACTCATTTTGCATATATGGATGGGCTCTGTGGACATGTCAGAATAGACTTCCTCTTAGAGCAAGGGAGAGTATCCCACACAAAAGACCTGTGCCTTCCTTACTCCATATCCATGCCTTTCCAGTGAGGGAGACTGCAGACTCATTCAGACAGTAGACATTTATTAAGTCTCTTCTATGTCCCAAACAGCATGCAGTTTTGGGGAGTGAAAGGAGCATGGGCTTTCAGTCAGAGATTTGGATGGGAATCCTGGCTCTGCCATTTACTAGCTGTGCAGCTTTGGTCAGGCTCCTTAACCTCTCTGAGCCTCAGTTTCATCTCTGAGTCATCTCTGTAATGGAAACAATAATCCCATTATTGTGGTGAGGATAAAATGATATAACAATAATAACGATTATAGTTAATATTTACAGGGTGCCTCCAATATTTCAGGTAAGGTTTTTATTTAATATTTATCTAGAACTTACCATTTGCTAAACTAACATTAACTCATTTAATTTCCCAAGCTCTATAAAATGGGCTCATTATTCCCATGTTATAGATGAAGAAACTGAGGCACAGGAAAAGCATAAGTAGACAGCAAATGCAATGTCAGGCACCCAGCAGGCAATATATCATGGCCTATGAACTCTGTAGTCTGAAACAGACAGAACTTTGTCTATTCAGGGCTCCTGAGCTGTAAGAAAAGGAATACAATGTTGAAGAGTGGTATCAAAGTAAAAGAAAGATGTCTAAGCTTTTATAGTATTACAAGACATCTAATATTTCTTTTCTGTCCCCCTCAGTGCTCGGCCCAATGTGACTTTCAGACATACCCTGTTCAGTGAGAAACTGAGAAACTGAGAAAGCGTAGCCCTTTCAGGGAAATCACTGACCCCAGGGCCCCAAAGTGGACAAAACTTTGCATGGTGTCCATGAGGGCATGTTCCTTTACCTGTTTCATCACTGTATTCCCCATCAGGACACTCCACACACTCAAAGCAGCAAGTGGGCTCCCCCTCAATGATTCCTTTCCTGGTCCCTGCCAGGCAGTCTCGGCTGCAGTTGGAAAATGGCACCTGGAGAACCGAGAGCACAAAAGTGAAGGGCGGCAGCTGTGGGATCAGGTTCACAGCTCCTTTGCCATAAGTACAGGGGAGGAGTTTGTGCACAAGGACCAGTACAACAGACTTCAGGCGCATTCCAGACAGAGGAAGCTCCAGAGATCCTTTTTCCTGTTATCTATGAAAAGGAGAGATGTCCATGGGCAAGTGCCTGCACATGTGTGCACATACACACACACACTCACTCACTCACTCACTCATGGGATTCTGGAAAGATTAGTTGTTGAGACTCCACATAGTGACCAAAATCCACTTTAAATAATCCCCTGTTCCATTCCCTCCAAGTCCCAGAATGGGACACCTGTTTACTTTCCATGGAAACAGTAGTTTAAGACAAACTAAAAGATACAGGGACATGGACCTACACAGAATAGGACAATTACAAGGGGAGATGCTGAGATGAGAAATTTGTTTGAAAATGAGACTTTGAACTTTGCAGTGAATTGTAATTCCTGCAGTTTTATTTTAGGCTTTATAGGGAGACTTCTGAGATACTTGTAACCATTCAGCAAGGAAGGCAGGACAGGCATAGAGGGGTCAAGAGTAAATGGATCAGAAAGATATGTCAGGCAATTACTATCCAAAAGAAATCTGCAATAGCTGTATTAATTTCAGGTAATAGAGATTTTATTTATTTGTTTATTTCCCTAGTGGACTAAGGGTGCATGGAATTTGATTGATCATAATCCTTGTTTTTTTCCCCCATCATTATTTATTCATGTTTCAATCTCTTTTAGTCATTTTTAATGATTACCACCCAAAACAAAACCTCGGACCAGGACAATAACCTACACCTAACTGTATGCTTTCCTCCACCCCTTGCTTCCTCCCCCACCACATATTCATAACCGAGATGACCACTATTCTATGTTTACCACAGGCAAATAACACTAAACTTTCAAGGAGCAGATGAATTTAATCTTACGTAAACTCTACCAAAGGTTTTTAAAAAAAGGGGGGGGGTGAAGGAAGGAACACCTAACTCATTCTTAAAAGGGCAGTGTAACCCTGATTCCAAAACTGGACAAGAGCAGTATGAAAAAGAAAAAAAGAAATTACAGGCTCATCTCACTACTTTGTCTTCAGAAGCAGACCTGAGTTGAGAATCTGTGTACAAGTAGTTTATAAAGAAAGTTCTCTCAAGGGAACCAGGAAGAGAATGGAGCAAGTCAGACACAGAAGGGAAGAAGACAACAAGGATGTGATCTTGAGCAAAGACCCTCAAAGATTAGCTTCTGCCTGATCCCACAGGAGAACCCTGGACTCTAAGTTATTCCTCAGAGCTCTCCTGACCTGAGGAAAAGGGAGCCAGGGCTTTCATACTTCCACACCACTCATTTTTTTAAATATTTTTATTATTTTTAAAGATTTTTATTTATTTATTTGACAGAGATCACAAGTAGGCGGAGAGGCAGGCAGAGAGAGAGGAAGGGAAGCAGGCTCTCCGCTGAGCAGAGAGACCGATGTGGGGCTCGATCCCATGACCCTGGGACCATGACCTGAGCCAAAGGCAGAGGCTTTAACCCACTGAGCCACCCAGGCGCCCCTCACACCACTCATTTTTAAGGGTCATCTTAGGGAAATGTAAATTCCTAGACTCTTCTACCTCTCTGAGCCTGTGGGTAAAGTGGGTTCCATTAGCCTGCTGGTTGTCTCCTGAAAAAGAGTGGTGAGTTCTGGTTATTGGAAGCAAAAATACACAGAAGTCTAGAGCTATATACTAAGTATAAGGAATCTGAAAGGATCTGGAAAGAATGTAACTGTTTTTCACAACTTGAAAAAAGATGAAAAGTACTAAAACAATTAATAAACTCAAAGGACATAAGAAACAATATATATCATGATCATGTTGGGTTTATGCCAGGAATGCAAACAAGTTTATCATTAGAAAAATCTAGACATTAGAAATCTAGACATTAGAAATCTAGACATTAGAAAAATGTCATCCCCCGCCTTAATAAGTTAATGCAGAAAAATCATATGATCATCAATAGATGAAGAAAAAACATTTGATGAAATTCAACAACACGAACTCATGATTAGAAACTTAACTGAGAAAGGAGTTAGGAAGAAATATCTTTAACCTGTAAAGGATAATATAGAAAATTCTTAGGTAAACATCATTCTATATGAGAAAATATTAGAAGCATTTCTTTTAAAACAAGAATGCCCACTATCACCACTATTGTTAAACATTGTGGAGTTCAGAGCTAGTGGAATAAGACAAGAAAAATAAGGGCATAAATATTGGAAATAACTCAATAAAACTTATTATTTGGAGATGATATGATTGTCCACATAGAAAACTTAAAAGAAACAGCAACCAGATTGTTAGAAATAATTGGGGAGCTGCCCGAAGCTAAAATGCTAGACTTCTCATGTCCGAATTTCATTAGTTTTTCTTAAAAAGACACTTCAGCTTTTGTTCGCTTTTGGTTGACTGCCAGATCCTTAAATGGTTGCTTTTGACAGTTTCGTCTAATTTATTGCTTCACCATTTCAGAAGCTCTACTTCTGCCTCATTCCATTTGATCATGTCAGATAACATGGAAGGGCTCATGCTATTTTCAAAGTGTCTCTTTAATAAGACTCTTCCCTTCTCTTCCCACCTATCTGCCTGGTTTGGAGACATCTTACAAAGTTAAACACATGGAAAACAATAAAATAATTTCTTTGTTCTAACAGAAAAGAAATAACTGGTTTGACAAGAAGTTTTTTAAAAAACTCAAATCGAAGATGATGGGCATTATCCTCTAATGAAAGAGGGATAGAAAGGGTGGTATTGGACCTGAGGATTTCTAAGTTTCCTGGGACCCTGGGGAGGGAAAGAAAGGAAAAGAAATAGTGAAAGATGGTACACATTAGCACTCTCATAGTAACACAGTACTCTCAGAGATTTTCTCTTTCCCAAGTTACCAACCCATATATCTTCTAAGAAATTGTCCTTTTGATTTATAAGTCAGTCTTGAGCTATTTGGATGACAGGGAACTAACTCTGAATAGTCCAGGCTCTGCCTTGAATGATGTTTATGTTTGCTTAAATATTTTGCACTAGTTGGGGAAAGTTTTAGGCAAGAAAATTGTTAGCTATTTAGCCAAGGAGTCAGATTTATAAAGAATAACAAACTTTCCAATATAGTAGGTATGGGGCTCAGGTTCTGAGGATTCCCCTCGTTAGTGTACTAAACCCTGATAGATTTCACAGAGAACCTTGGCTGTGCACAGTTAGTGAGTTGAAGGAAGTGGACTGACCATTTCTCAAGTCCAGTGGTGAAGCCCAACCCCCTTACCCCCAAGGCCAAGCACAATTTCCTGCCCATGGTACAACAACATCTGTTGTTCTGATGGAGAGCACATACCTCCCTGGAGAACCCACTCCACAGGATTTTCTCCTCATTGATGAAGAGCCTTTCTCCTTTCTTGGCATAGACGTTGTAATAGCCGACTTCCTTAAACACTATGGAACCATCCTCTGGGGAGAGGTGCCAGTTGATGATGGAATAGTTCCCCATCAGGTCACCACATTCATCGAAAGTCACCTGCTCCCCCATATTGTTGGTAAAGTTTAGGTGCCGTAGGTGCTTCAGGACCTAAAGAGGAATGAAGATTCTGAGTACAAGCCACAAGGCTGCCATGTATGGTTAAATATTTTCGGAAGAGACACTTTTTCTAATTTACACTAAGGTACTTGCATGTTTTAGCAACAGCCCTGGTAAGCCATGGGCTTTACTTGGTATTCAAATTGTAACTGGGGTAGGAAACACTTTCTTGAAGTCAGGCAAATAGTACTGTCACCCCCATTTTTTGATGGGGAAAGTGAGGCATAGAAATGGAAGTATCTTGTTTAGGGTTGCACAGTTAACAAATGGTCCAAAGCCTGCGTTCTTAACAGCTGTGCTCTCTTGTAGCATCATTAGGCTTCTGGCTTTGCTTCCTGTGTGCCCCTGACATGGCTCGGAGGAGGCAGTGGACACTCAGCCCCTTTCATGTGGGACATGCCAGGGGTCACTGAGCCACCAAGGGAGATTAAGACACAGTCCTGCCTATGAATGTAGGGATGCTTGCTTCTGCTGCACCTCACAAGTCACTGGGCTTTATCATTCTCTAACTCTGAGCATGTTTCTTCACTTTTGTAAGGAGAGTGCTGGGCCAGAGAGGCTACAGGGTCTCTACAAACCTTGGTATGGACTTCTTCTATTCTGTGGTTTGGTGGTCCCAGAAGTACATCTAGAGGCACTTCTCCCTTTTATCATAAAAACCAGCATCTAATTTGACACTGGGAATAAGTTTGGGTTGAATTTGTCTAATGGATGGCCTGCCTGGGGCCTAGCACCCATTATCCATATTAATGTGCATGACAAACTGAGCTGATTGAGCTAGACCTTAAGTGTCCCACTACTTGAGGGCCGCTTTAATGTTCCATTCCATTCCAGAATTGACACTGCTTTTTAATACATCGGCAATGAGATTATTTTCAAATAAACACTTATTATAAGGAAAATTAAATGGGGAAAAAGAGTTACCTGAATTTTCTCAAAACAACTCTGGGACAAGTCTGGGGACAGAATCTATGGCAGACCACATATGCACACAAACATAGCACCCTGGGTGCCTCACCTAACCTTCTCTGTGTCATTTACTCCTTTAGTGTCCTCATTGCTGTCCTGCTAGACTCTGGCTGCCCTGACTTTTGTCCAGACCTATGGAGGAAAGGGGGTGCCTCACTCCATGCTACCTCTTCTGCTCTGCAACCAGAACTGCTAAGCTATCCTCAAAAAGATGGAGAATGAATCCTACTAAGGATTCATACCACCTGTGTTCTCCAGAGCTTTCCTCAATGGTCATCAATCTTATATTTTTTCCTTCATTTTTACTGAGCTCTTAATCCTGTCTGCAGAGAGGTACCCCAGATTTGCTCCTTTCTTATTTGTTCAGCTCTCCTTCTTTTTCCTCCTTGCTCTTGGAATGATCTGGCCTCCTATAGTGGAATAGAAAAGTGGTGTTGTCACTTTTGTCTCTACCCCAACACAACCCTGTGTTGTGGTGTCTGTGGTGTCACTTTTGTCTCTACCCCAACACAATCCTGTCCTGACACAGCTTTCTTTCCGTGAGAGGAATATACAGTCCTTCTACTCTGTGAGGCTGACGCTCTCTTCCAGCACTTAGAACCTCATTCCTCCCACCCGCCCTGGAAACTTTCTGACATGGTCAGTCTATCTGTCTCCATTCCATAATCATTCTCTTCCCACAGCCTGCTGGAGATCTCTCATGTCTCAGATGAAATATGCTTCAAACTTCTCTAGGTAGCTTCCAAAACCTTCTATACTTTCATCCCACATACCCACCATTACTTTTCAGTGCAAAGGTTTTATCCTAATTGTACAGTGTCCATGGTCATTTCCACAATTGTGCTAACTCAGTATTTGCTCTGTCATGTGTAAAAGGAGATGAAAAGAGTGGAGAGGCAGGGAACTACCTCTTGTTTATACTTCCTATGTGTCAGGCACTGTACTAATGCTTTACACAGTATCTCTTTTAATCCTCACAACTCTGTTATTATATTTATTTTATAGATGAGGAAACAGGCATAGAGAGGTCAAGAAACTTGCCAGTCATAAGCTAGGAAGTTCTTGAGCTATGATTGAAATATGAGCTTTTCCTACCGCACCATCCTGCCTCCAATATAAATTGTTTAGAGGGTTCATGGCAAGTATTTGTCAGTAATATTTCCTCATTAAATATATTTTTCAAAAAGCATCACTCTTATTTGAAGAATAATCTTAAAAACATATATAGCGGTAAAGCTAGAGTATTTAGTATAAATTTACTTTTTATTCAGGTTTAATTCCTTGGTTCTCAATTATGCCAGGCATCAAGCTCCCTTTATCCTTTTTTCTGTCTATAGGTTCTCTGCAGTGAAACTCTCCAGGCATCAGTGGGTGAGTAGGAAAAGGAACAGGGACAATCATTTTATAATTAAATGGTTTTCTTCTACATTGGTCAAATTGGGCAGAATATTGACTCAAAGATCATCACTGGCTATAACCTTTTGCATTTCTATTGGCCTGGGATGGAGATTTCTACCGTAATCTTAATTTGAATGAAGAAGGAGCTAATCAAAAACCATTTTCTTAAAGTTGCCACTAAAAAACTCATTTTAAATATAAGGGGAGATTTGTATGCTGTTAGGATGAATCAACAATAAATATTTATAGAGTATCTACCATGAGTTCTGAACTAGGCTGCAGTAGTATAAGACAGTAATATAGTCCTCTTGGAGTTTACAAATGGGTTAGAGAGATAAGGAATAAGACATAAATATTGGATGAAATAACAAACCATGTGAGATAAAATATAGTTAAGGGCTAACTTATGGGGTATCAGCTCTAAATACAGTTAAATTCAGGAGAGATGGAAATTAAAAAGGGCTACTAAAAATCTCAATGCAGGGTTGAGGCATGGTAGAAATTTGGATTGGCAGAGGACAGAAGGAAGGATGGTGTTAAGAACAGTGGGAATAGCATGGACAAAGAACAAGTTAGGAATAAATATGAAGTGGTATGGGGGCAGTAAAGAAACCAGCTTCTTAAAATTTGTGTATGTGCTAGAGAACAAGGGGAAATAAAGTAGATAGGTAAAGAGGAGCCAAGGCACAGAGGCTAGATTTCATAATAAAAGGCATAGGACTAGATAATAACGGGTTGATGAGAATGTAGAGAAATCAGAATCCTCCATACACTGCTGGTGGGGATGTAAAATGGTGCAGACACTTTGGAAAACATTCTGACACTTCTTCAAAAAGTTAAAAATAGAGTTACCACTCAACCCAGAAATTCTACTCTTATGTGCCATCCCAAGAAAAATGAAAACCTATATCCACAGAAAAACTTGAACTCAGCTGCAGCAACTTCTTGCAAGACACATCTCTAAAGACAAGGGGAACAAAAGCAAACATGAGCTATTGGGTTCATTGATGAACATTATCAAGATAAAAACTGCACAGTAAAGGAAGCAGTCAACAAAACTAAAAGGCAACCTATGGAATGAGAGAAGATATTTGCAAATGACATATCAGATAAAGGGCTGGTATCCAAGATCTATAAAGAACTTATCAAACTCAACACCCAGAAAAACCCAAATAACCCAGTCAAGAAATGGACAGAAGACACGAACAGACATTCTTCCAAAGAAGACATACAAATTGCCAATAGACACATGAAAAAATGCTCCACATCTCTTGTCATCAGAAATACAAATTAAAACCACAATGAGATACCACCTTAAACCAGTTAGAATGGCTAACTAGTGTTAGCCATTAAGTTAGAATGAACAAGACAGGAAACAACAAATGTTGGTGAGGATGTGGAGAAAGGGGAACCCCCTTACACTGTTGGTGGGAGTGCAAGCTAATATAGCCACTCTGGAAAACAATATGGAGGTTCCTCAAGAAGTTAAAAATAGAGCTAGCCTATAACCCAGCAATTGCATTACTTAGTATTTACCCCAAAGATACAGATGTAGTGATCTGAAGGGCACCTGCACCCCAATGTTCATAGCAGCAATGTCTGCAATAGTCAAACTGCAGAAGAAGCCAAGATGTCCTTCAACAGATGAACAGATGTAGTTTTTATATACAATGGAATATTCAGCCATCAGAAAGGATGAATACCTACCATTTACACTGATGTGGATGGAAGTGAAGGGTATTATATGCTAAGTGAAATAAGCCAGAGGATGACAATATTCATATGGTTTCACTCATATGCAGAATATAAGAAATCGTGCAGAGGATCAGAGGGGAAGGGAGGGAAAATTGAATGAGAAGAAATCAGAGAGAGAGAGAAACTATGAGAGACTCTTGACTCTGAGAAACCAGCTGAGGGTTGTGGTAGGAGAATTGTGTAGGGAGGTGGGTTAACTGGGTGGTGGGCATTAAGAAGGGCATGTAATGTGATGAGCACTAGGTGTTATATGCAAGTGATGAATCATTGAACACTACATCTGAAAATGATGAATTGCTATATGTTGGATAATTGAATTAAAAAAAAACTTGAACACAAATGTTTATAGTAGCACTATTCATAATAATCAAAAAGTGGAAACAAGCTAAATGTCCTTCAATTGGATTAATGGGCAAATTACTATATCCATATAATGGTATACTATTCAGCCATAAAAAGGAATGAAGTACTAATATATGCTACAACATGGATGAACCTTGAAAACATGGTAAGTGGAAGAAGTCAGTCACACAGACCACATATTTTGTGATTCCATTTATATGAAGTGTCCAGAAATATCCAAATATATAGAGACAGAAAGTAGATTTGTTGTTACTTACTAATGGGGGAGTGGACGGGGGGGGAGTGATAGCTAAAGATATGAAGTTTTTTTTAATGTGGTGAAAATGTTCTAAATTGATTATGGTTATGGTTATGATTATCAACTCTGAAGATATATTAAAAACCACTTTAATAGGTCAACTGTATGGTATGTGAATTATATCTTTAAAAAGCTGTTTAAAAGAGGAAGTATCGAAAGGGATTTCACATATCCAAATATGACTTCCCTGGTGGAGCTGATATATAGCAGCAGGTAGAGACCTTGACAACAAGGTAACCTTGAGCATACTTGATGTTGAGAATTTACTAATGAGACATAGCAATTCTAACCTCAAATGGGACAGGGAAAAAAGGGTAGGCAGAAGGTAAGAGCAGTACAAACATCTTATCCAGAAAAGGAAGCACTCAGAATTTTTGTGGCTAGAAATTTTATACGTAAGATTATACACATTTCCTCTAAAGAAGATTTATTCCTTTCTCTATCCCCAGTGTTTTGTAGAGGGCCTGAATTTTAATGGATACTCAAATTATGTCTGTTGAATGTTTGGTTAATATAATGGGCATTAAACTAATACTGTTGCATTTGTCAGGTAATGTCAAACCATGATGAGGCTTTCACTAGTCTGAGGATAAATAAGAAAAATAAGGTCAACATAGTTTCTGTATTAGTTAAAAGAGCAAGTAGGTAGAAAATCAATAAGGATATAAAAGACTTGAATAATACTTGATCAACAGACTTGATCTAATTGAGATTTATAGAACACTGAACCCAATAGCAGCAGAATACACATTCTGTTTAAGGGCACATAGAGTATTTACCAAGATAAACCATATTCTGGATCATAAAACAAGTTTCCATAAATTTAAAAATATTCAAACCAAGTATATTTTTTTGACTCCAGAGGATTTAAATTAGAAATGAACAACAGAAAGATATTTGGAAAATCCAGATACTCAGATACCAGTAACACTCTTCTAAATAACCTATGGGTTTCAGAAGGAATGAAAAGGAAAGTTAGAATATATTTTTGAATTAAATGAAAATGAAAACATAGCATATAAAAATTGAGGGGGCTACAGCTAATGCAACATTTAGAGGGAAATTCGTAACACTAAAATTACTATATTAGAAGAGAAGAAGGGTCTCAAAACAGTGACCCCACTTTCCAAGTTAAAAAAAAACTAGAAAAAGAGGGGCACCTGGGTGGCTCAGTGGGTTAAAGCCTCTGCCTCCAGCTCAGGTCATGATCTCAGGGTCCTGGGATCGAGTCCCGCATCGGGCTCTCTGCTCAGCAGGGAGCCTGCTTCCCTTCCTCTCTCTCTCTGCCTGCCTTTCTGCCTACTTGTGGCCTCTGTCTGTCAAATAAATAAATAAAATCTTTAAAAAAAAAACTAGAAAAAGAAAAGCAAAGTAGATTCAAATAAAGCAGGAGAAAGGAAATAATAAAGATCAGAGCAAAAATCAGTGAAACAGAAAACAGGAAAATAGAAAGTCACTAAAACATAAACTGGTTCCTTGGGAAGATCTGTAAAATCAGTCGATCTCTGCCCAGATAGATCAGGAAAAAAGGAGAAGATGCATAATTCCAAAAAAATAATGAGAGGAGTGAGATCACTAAAGATTTTGCAGATAGTCTGAGAATATTAATAACAATTTAATAAACAATAATCTAAAAAAATTTATGTCAATATATTTAACAATTTAGATACAATCTTTGGAAGACACAAACTATCAAAGCTGTCTTCAGAGGTAACCAGAATAGCCCTATAAGTGTTGTTTGTTTTTTAGGAGAGAGAGCGAGTATGCGTGTGTACATGGAGAGCTGTGGGGGAGGGACAGAGAGAGAGGGAGAGAGAGAGAATTTAAGCAGGATTCACACCTAATGAGATCCTAAAATGGCTTGATCTCATGACGCCAAGATTATGACCTGAGACAAAATCAAGAGTCAGATGCTTAACTGGCTGAGCCAGCCAAGTGTCCCAGCATTGTAAGTTTTAAAGAAATTGAATTTACAGTTCAGAATTTTTCCCACAAAGAAAACTGGCCCAAGCTGGCTTCACTGATGAATTTTGCTGCATATTTCAGGAAGAAGTAATACCATTTCCACAGAAACTCTTTCAGAACATTGAAAAGGAGGCAGTACTTGCTAACTCATTCTTTGAAGCCAGTATTACTCAGATACCAAAACCAGATAAAGATAGTACTCGAAAATAAAACTACTGACCAATATCTCTCATGAATGTAGAAGCAAAATTTCTTAACCAAATGTTAACTATCTGCAAAAAGGAAAATACACTGTGACCAAGTAGAGTTTATCATAGGAATGCAAGGTTGGTTTAACATTTGACTACATTAACATACTACAAAAGGGAAACCATCTGATCATCTCAATAAATATAGAAAAAGTAGTTGATAACATTCAATCTCCATTCCTAATAAACACTCTCCATAATCTAGGAGTAAAAAGGAGCTTTTTGAATCCTATAAAGGAAATCTATGAAAAACCTACAATTAACATTATGCTTAGTGGTGAGAGAATGAACGTTTTTCCTCTAAGATCAGGATCAAAACACAGAATGTGCATTCTCATTGTGGCTATACATTGTAGCTATAGAATGGAGGTTCTAGCCAGTACAGTTGGCTGAATTCTGCTGACTCAGACTGAAAAGATAAAGTTCTAAGTTCTATATACAAATGAAAACAAATAAGCAAACAAAAGAACTTCCAAATAAGGTGAAAAGACTTAGGATTTACTTTTTGAAAAACTTCATTGAAGACCATAAAAATTAAGGCTTTTATATAAGCAGTTGTAACTTAAACCTGTTTTTAAAAGCAAAATACTTAAAATTATACTATAGGATTAAAAGCCAACACAATTTTTCCCTTTGAGATATAACTGTAACTTAAGTTCATACATTCTGAATTAAAAGGAAAAACATCCTGGATTTAAAAAAGGGTAAGTCCCCCAAACAACTCTTCCATGTAAGATTGATGACAGAGTATGCCAGAAGGTGAAGGGAGTAGGCAACACCTAAAATGTAGGACTGGCAGTCCCTTAATAGAGAGAGAACCAGAATTATTCAATTAGCTGTGGTAAATTAATTCAAACTATTTGCAGGAAGGACAACCCCCCCTCCTTTAAAAATTTAAAAGAAAATGCGAAAATGAATTTTTTTTTTAAAGTGTCTTTTCTCCTTTTAAGGAGATTCATTGGTACAAATCAGGCTAAAAAATTGTTCCCGATTCTTAGGATGCCTGTGTCAATTAAAAATAATAATAAAATTAAATTGTTTCTGTATCTTCATGTATCAATAATCCTGTTTGTACTCTTTTTTTTATACTCTTAAAATCCTTACTGAAGTGGTATTTTTCCCATCATTTATCTCATTGATAATGAAGAGGTAAATTTCAGCACAAATTTATGAAGTCCGAGTTATTGTGGGGTTTTTTGCATGAGCATTTTCTGCTAACTTCTTTCAGACCACTCACTTTCTTTTTTCTGTGCCTGTGTCTCTATACTGTTTTGTAGTTATCCACTTAACCACTGTCTTCTCTCAGTATTTACCGTTGTCCCATTCTCTTTCTTTCCTTATCTGTTCATTCAACAAGTATTTATTAAGCACCCAATATGGGCCAAACAGGGACTTTTTTAGTGATAAGAGATACAATTATATTCAAGATGGACAGAGGGGTGTTTGGTATTCTCTAATTTGGTCCGTTGTGTCCACTTACTTATTTGCACACTGTACTTTGTCTTTGTGTCTCTATATGAGTCAGTTTCAGGATGGTGATCTGCTGATCACCCAGGTTTAAGGTATGGACCACCGTCTTCATTGTGAAGCCATTCGCTGACCCAGCAGTCACTTAGGAGCTAGAAAGCCTGTGCCTAGAGGGACAGTTGGGTACATGGTTCTTTTAACAGTAGCGATCTTGGTGTTATCAGGAAAACAGACTGCCTAGGGCAGATGTGGGCTTTCTTATTGGCTAGACATATGGCTTTGGGCAAATCATTTTGGTTTCTTTGGGTCTTACTTTCCTCACCTACTCATCTCCAAAAGAATAATACTCAAGACTAATATTTAATACTAACACGAACACTTATGTATAGGTAGTATCCTAAGCACTTTTTACGTATTAACTAGTGTCATCCTTATAATGAACTTATATATTTCATTATCTTCATTTTTCAGGTGAGGAAGGTGAGACACAGGCACATTAAGTGACTGCCCAAGGTCATACAACTGTTAAGTAGCAATGGGGATTTAGATCTAGTTAGTTTGGCTCTAGTGTCCAAACTTTCAACTAGATACTCAATCTATTACATTGTCTGTTGCTAGTTACAACAGGTTAACTAGTATAAAATTTAAGTTGAGAAGATGGGCTTATTTTTAAAATGGGATCATGGGGACGTGCATAATGCTTGTGGCAACACAAAAGCCCTTAATCGGAAAAGGGGTCTATACCGAACAACATCCGTCTCCATGCATGGCATGAACTTGCCCATTCCAGGGACTTTTCATTGTTTTATATTTTTAATGAACTATATTGAAGTATAGTTTACATAGGATAAAATATGCCTATTTTAAAAGTAGAGTTCTGGGTTTTGGTAAATGTTCCAGTATAACCACCACCGCTGTCACCCTAAAAGTTTCCCGGATGTCACTTCCGAGTTAGTCCCCACCCCCACTTGGAGCCCTAGGCCACTGTGGATCTGTTTTCTCTCTATCATTAGAGAAAATGGTTCTTTTTTTCTATTGTTAGAGAAAGGATATCATATAAGTAGAGTAATAAAAAGAGTATGACTCCTTTTTAAGTCTGGATTTTTTCGCTCAACATGATGTTTTGGGGATTTACCTATGTGGTTGTACATTTGCCTTTGAATTTGACATTTTCTCAAAGGAATAGACCCTTTCCAAAAATCTGGTCCATCCTTCAAGGCCTATCTCAGATGATATCTTTTGTTTTTGTCCTTATTTCAAATCCTAACCAGCATGGTATTGTAGTGTTTCATCCTCATAGGTGGTGTATAAATAAAATCATGTGTATTGAATTTTTCTAGTCAAAATTGGTACCTTGTCCTCTAACAGACAATTATTTGTTTTCTAAGCCATATGTCTAAGTCATCTTTTTAGACATCTTCAATGTTTCTTTTAACATGTTGACTTTCAAGTTTTGCCTTTGAACACCTAATTTTCTACATTAATACTTTGCATAATAGGGAAGATTGAGATGGAAACTGTTTCACCCTTAAAAGCAATGATAGGGAATCTTTAAAGTGATATTCATCGACCCACAAAAGAGAATATAATTACAAAATAATTTAAGTATTTTCCTCAGAGTACTCTACTTCTGGAATTTTAAAAGAAGGGACTAATAATTCCATTAAAAATGAAAATATAAAATTTTACTTGAGATTATAATCGAGTATAATATGCTTCTAAATTATTTTACTTGGGGAGAAATATGAGGAAAATAAGAATAAATGTAGGGGAAGAGAAAGGAAAACAGGTAGTGGGAAGACTTAAACATAGAAGATAATATACAGACGAAATTGATGGGCTCATAAAACTAAACACTGCGTAAAGGACAAAGTACAATGTGTAAACCCTGAGATGGTCATATACTGTCTTTTATGTGGTACTATTTCCATCTTGTGGCCTTTTAGGGTATTTCCTTTCAAGGATTTTAAAGTCAAACTTGCTCATTATAAGCATAAATGGGAACCACCTCTTGGCACATACTCTAATGTTTAATTGAACTAAACCAAAGACTAGAGACTAGAAACCCCCCACTGTCATCTAGGATTTCCAGCTCTCATACTTGGCATCATAGCACAGAGGGAAAATGGGATAGGATGGTACAAAGCACCCCACCCACACAGGGGTGAATGGGGGATGGTTTACACAGATAAAGAGACTATTGTTTCTTGCCCACTTCCTGTATTAAGAGTGTTGGGAAGATCCAGGACCAGTTCCCTTCTCTAATCTCAGCCGTATTTCCTTATATACCCCCATCTTTTCTGGTTAAAATTCACCCCCCTCTCCAAATCCCGGTAGTACTAGCAATTCCTGGAATGATCAATTCCATTTGACTTCTGTTATCACCGTGGTTCTGTCATTATGCATACCTATTTTTTGACTAGTGAGTGGTTGGTTTAAGGTGGGGGAAAGTATGCCTTATGTACAATCATCCTGGGAGAAAGAAGAAGGTGGTTCCGTATTTCCTTACATAATGTTCTATACAAATTTGATTATTGGGCAGTGTGACAC
Organism: Eira barbara; assembly: GCA_020311275.1. Taxonomy (NCBI): domain Eukaryota; kingdom Metazoa; phylum Chordata; class Mammalia; order Carnivora; family Mustelidae; genus Eira; species Eira barbara. The sequence goes on from JAHRIG010000027.1 coordinate 75,744,662, forward strand.
AGGCTTATCCAATCAGAGTCTAGAGTACTTGGACTAGAGTGTTTGATTCAAGGATGGGTTGTTGGATTGAACAGTTTTCTGCAAGGCCAAATTAACTAGGTTTCTATTCTTTCTTTCATTTATTCTACACATACTCAGGTGTCAGGCGTTCTGGACATAGTTCCGAGCAGTACATTAGAGGAGTCAGAGTGAAGAAAGAGAGGAGCAGTGGAGAAGGACTTGGCATCTCCAAGGAGGTCAGGAGGGAATTGTGTGTTGTGTGTTCATAAATTATCTGTTAGTGATAAGTGTGTTTATAAATTATCTGTTAGTGATACTTTAAGGCATATGAATTGATTGACAAATTTCAGGGGGAGCAAAGATCAACAAAAGAAAAAAATTTGTGATTGACCCAATTTAATGAGAAATTTAATTAATAAGAATTTATTTCAGTCAACTGAAGAGTTATAGAAGCTTAAGTTGAGTATATAAATGGCAAAAATGAGGAAGAAGGAGTGGCTGTAAAGAGTGTGAGTGGGAGTATGACTTGCAAAGACTTCTAGGAGAAAGTTTTGAAAAAGGGTTAAAAGTTTGTGGTGGACAGTGGATACAGGAAATGAAAATGGATGGCCCTTCAGGTATGGGATACAATCTAAGCAAAAATGCTATGACAAAACCTCATAGATGCTTTTGTGGGGATGTGTCAGGCTGTTAGGCTTATAAGAGAATTGAGAGAGATGGGGGTGGATTTCCAGGCCGAGATCTTTGGATGAGATTATGTATACTGATCAGGTGATAGGTTTTCATGTAGGTCTTCATAATGAGAGTGAATAATTGTGAGTCCATCTCTTGATAGATACAGACATGGCCAATATCTTAAATTCCAGAATGCCCACCCAACTGTGTGGGTTCCTGAGGCTTAAAGGAGACTTACTGCAAGTACATGGACGTTTTGGCCAATGACCACGTTATTCCTCCCTAGAGCTGTGCCCCTATTTCCTATCTGTCTCCTCTGCTGGATGAATTGTGCCAGGCAGGCTGTGTGTGAGCCAGGAGTGCACATCTTAACCTGTACTTAACCTGTTGGCCAAGGTGTCTGTGTGATGGCTCTTTATTTGCCTACTTTGCCTCTCCTTTTTTCCCTCCTTTTGGTAACAGCATCCTGATTTCCCCTTGGGGATCCATTCCCCCTCTTACTCTCAGTTTATATAATTTGAAAGGATTCCACTCCTAGCTTCAGGGATGGATGTGTGATCCTGAACTGTTCAATCATCGTGGCTTCTGGGAATTTTACAAGAGATCCTGGGAAGTAAGAGCCTAACAGTAAAGACTTTATGAGCCTGAAGCTACTGTAGAGACTGAAAACTGCTAACCGTGGGGAATAAGGAACATAGATAGAGATGAAAACATCTACTTGTATCTGGAATACTTCTCCAGTTTTCAGTATTATGAGCCTCTAATAATATGAGTTTCTTCTGATTAAGCCAATTTGGTTTGGGTTTTCCACTGTATGGAACAAAAACTCTTGACTATAGCCTCCTTCTTACAGTTTTTTTCACATATGCCTAAGCTTTGATTTTAACCATCTGGATCTTACTTCCTTGTTTGGAGAGGAGCCATCGAAGAACAGAATTGTCAAATTACTTACTGGAAGCCTCTTCCCCTTCAACCTCACCTTTGTCCTATAGGCTTTTCAAGGACTGGAGTCTTCCTTTCAGGGGACATGGAAGGGAAGGGAGGAAAGACAACAGTATTTAGTAAAATATTGTCCCTTTATTCCTCCTTTTTAAAACTCCACTCCTTATCATTATGGCTCCTCAAGTCTTTTTTGTTTTTGACTGTCATTAGAATTCCTCCTGGCTTTTTTTCTTTTCTTTTCTTTTTTTTTTTTTGGCCAGAGTACAGGAAGGGGGTGGTGCAGTGTAAGGAAAGAAACTTTTAAGTACCTCATAGAGATGAGAAAGTTTAGCCAACAATGACATCTGAGTGAGATTTTCTCTATACAAGAAGGACTAAGAAGTACTTGCAGTCCTGGCTCATTCTGTCACCCTAGACAGTCACTCCTGATTCCATGAGAGTCTCTAAAATGACTGACATAGGTTATACATTCTTTGTTTCTTGATATCTTTTTCCAAGGGTCTGTGGTAGTTGGTTTCTACATACACAGTTGTTTTAGTTACCATTTTTAACCTAACTGTAGCTTAATTAGAGGCATAATACTACTATAATAATCACCATCCATTTAGAGTTTGAAAATTTATAAATTGCTTTCACATATGTCATCACATTTCACCTTCAAAAGAACCTTGGGTGGAAAGTAGGCTAAATATTAGGGCCATCTTACAGATGAAGAGACTGACTTAAAGCAGTGGCTTGCTAGGGATGATACAGCTAGTAGATGGGAGAGCTGGAGCTGAAGCTGGAGGCTGGGTGATTCAACTCATATTCAAGAATGTCCCTTTCCCTTCCCCTTAATGATCATGTACTCTCTGATAGGTCAGTCTGGAACTGAGGAAAATACAAAAAGAGTGTAAAATGAGGTTTGGTTGAAAAATCAAGGTATGCAAGACATAACAGCTATGTAGGATTTAAGTCAGTCAGACTTTTATCTTCAGAATTTCTATGAAATGAACAAGATTATGATGTCTCTTTATGGGTAATTCAAATAAAAAATACAAAACAAGACTAAACCATAAAATAAGTATAGAAATTCCACCTTCATCTAATCATTTTCTATGATAACTACTTCATTGTTTCTTTTTGAAATATCCAATATCAAATCTTTTTAAGAAGAATTTTTTTTCCTATGCCCTTGATTTGCTAGTGTCCTAAACTTAGTTGGCTTACTGGGTGTTCCAGCACATTATATTGTGAATAATATTATGGTAAAAGTAGTGGTTAAACACAGTAACACTAGTTTTATGTCTCTTAGTACATGGAATATAATAGGTACTCAACAAATACTTGCTAAAAGGGAACAATATTTCTAATTTAAGCATTTAAAAAATACTTGACACAGTATTAAATCTGTTCCAGGATATTTAAAAACTTTTAGAGGCCATATTCTAGGTATTCTGAACCGCTGGACTAAAGAACTGTTGAGTCAAGTCTTTAAACAGATAGTCAAATTAAATGACTATAATTTTGTGGAAGTCAGTTGCTCAGATGTTTGAAAAGGCAATTTGAATCCAAAGCTATGTATAGCAACGTCATTTAAATACTGCCTTTCTGAGGTAACCACTTTATCTGTCTTGCCTGGATCCACCCAACTCTGCCTTAATACACAGCGAACTGCTATCTAAGTGAAGGATGTACCTGCCAAGCCTCAACCTTCTTGATATCTGCACAGGAACCATTGGTGAAGAGCCCTCTTCCAGGTAAGCATGTGTATATATCTTGTAGGGCATGAGCAATGGAATAGACTGCTAAATAGACATTGTAGGATATCCGTAAGTGTGTATAATCCATGTAAGGGGTCTCCACGCTGCTGATGTTCTCATCCCCTGTGCAAAGAGGTCGGAAGGCAGTGGAACTGTTACTTATCCTGCCACCACCTTCTTCATGACCTCTCATAAAAGTGTCCATGGACAAAGGTCCTTTAGCACCTTCCTGGAGGTGGCAGTTAAATGTTTCTTCCCAAAACTCCTTGGCGAAACCATTGTGGACAGACTTTCTGGGATGGACTTTCTGCAGGAATTCCCGGAAACCTGGGATCTGCCCAGCCTTCAGAGCGAATCCAATGGTGCCTCCAACCACATGGAAGTACTCAGGCATGGCAATCAAGGAAGAGCTGGCCCAGGCCTCACTAGCCAGCCAGATCCTCCCTGTGATATTACGCCGGACAATCTCCTTGATGAGGGGTTCAAGGTCTGGGCCACTGGAGAAAACAACAATGACTTTGGCTGTGGAATTCTGGATCACCTCTACCACTTGCTGGATCTCTTCCTCATCAGAATACTGAGAGATGAGTTCACTGAAGTCAATGCAGATGTCCCTCTCCTCTGCTTCCTCTCGAAACTTCTCAATCCCTGGCCGGCCATAGTCATCATCAGCTGCAATTGTGCCCACCCAGTTCCAGCGGAAATACTCAATAATGTCTGCCATGGCGGTGGCCTGGTGTTCATCATTGGGGATGGTACGGAGGAAGGACTTGAACTGATTCTTGTTGCTGAGGAGTCTGCTGGAGGAGGCATAGCTGACCTGGAAAGAACACAGGACATATGACTGAGTGAGGTACCAGTGAATGAGGCTGTGCAGAGGTGGTTTTTTGAACATTCATTAATTTAATTTATCAAACATGCTGATCATGGTAGACAGGATGAAAGGGTGAAAACAGCCAGTATCTGTTCCTCTCCAGTGTGAGCCCTCAAACATCTGTCTTTCAGGGAGCATTCTAATTCCCAGTGGGTGATTCTTTAGAATGATACCTTCAGAAATGGGTCTGGCCATAAAGTCAACCCAGCACTAGTGGAATCTACTTATCCTATCAAGGAAAGTCTTCTATACACTGTTTCATAGTTGCTCCTGACTTCCTCTGTGCTGCCTCATTGGTTATAATATATCCATGTTCTGATCTAAATGTTTTAACTTCCCCTTCACTATGAGGAACACTTTGTCCATGACTCACTTCTGGAAGGAATGAGGTTCCCTGTGGGTTATAAACCCAGAGCTCTTCAGAGGAGCTCCAAGGAAGCTCCTCTTTCCTATTCTGCCTAGTTTCTCTCTTCCTCCATTTGTTCTCTTTTGGTAATGAAAGGGTGTTTAATATCTCTTGTTCTCTAGTTTTCTAGAGAGATTTTAAAGGAAGCCAAGTTGAAAAAAATGGGGGGAATGTCCTTTTAATAATTCTCACCAGTTGAAACAATTAGTTTCCTATGTTCAGTGTTTTAAAATGAATTTTCCTTTTTTTAGATCTTTTTTTAAAATTTAAATTCAATTAGCCAACATCCAGTACACCATTAATTTTTGATATAGTGTTCAGTGATTTATTAGTTGCATATAACACCCAGTGCTTATCACATCATGTGCCCTCCTTGAATATCCCAATATATTCCTTCTTGTCAATGAATAGTTTCTACATCAAAAACATGAAAGACATTGGTGTATGAAAGATCAGAGCCAGGGCACCTGGGTGGCTCAGTCAGTTGAGCGTCCCACTCGATTTCTGCTAAGGTCACGATCTCAGGGTGGTGAGATTGAGTCCTGTGTCAGGCTCTGTGCTGGGCATGGCGCCTGCTTAAGATTCTCACTCACCCTCTCCCTCTGCCCAGACCAGGGCCATCTTTACTAAGGGGGCATGATTTTTCTGATAAGAGCTTTGATTATGGAAGTTATAATAGGAAATCGACATTTTTTCCTTTTATCAGAATAAGCTCCTTCTTGCTGTTACAAGAGTTCATGACGTATGGGTAGTTAGGTTAAATAATTTGTTGAGATGTTACTGTTTTTACAGAGCTCTACTTGCAGACATAAAGAGCAAGCTTCTGAATCAGATGTTTGCAGATAAAAAACCTACTCAGGCATTTTGTAAATTCATCCATTATTGTTTACTTCTTCTTTTGAAAAGTGGATTTATAAGCACTTTAAAAGGATTAAAATTACAAACAAATATATCTACTATGGATATGTTTCTCTTAAAATGCATTTATAATATTTGTCCAGTTGTTTAAAAAGAAACCAGAAAAGTGGGCATAAATACTAGTTCATTACTTGTTCTCCCCACCAAAATACAAAAACAAAACAGAACAGAACAAAAAACCCTTAAAAACACACAAAACTTTTTTTTATTGTAAGAGGGGAGAAGTTCATGAATGATTCAGAAAACTTCTAACCACAACTGTTCCAGCTGGTCTGCCTATTGCATCCACTTGGTGGCATGAGTGGCATAAGAAATACCCCTAGGCCTCTGCCCCCACCCTGCAGAGAAGCGGTTTCCAACTCTGCTGCAGAGAAGGGTTTCCAACTCTGCTGCAGAGAAGGATTACCTCGGGAGCTTTCAAAATTCCTGCTGCCCAGGCTGCTTCTCTTGTCAGCTAAACCCAGACCTCTGGGGTGTGAGACCCAAGCATCTGCATTTTTAAAGCTTCCTATGTGATTCCAACATGCAGTCACAGCAGAGAACCACTGCTGTAGATACACTTAACATTGTTTTGACTGAGAATTATTACAGTTTTCACTTTAATAATTCCAATTTAGTTTAACGTCATCTTTCATCCAAACCACAAAGAATTAAAACCTTTACTTCGGGTTCTTTATTTATTCGGTGGTGATTATATCTTATGCCTTTTGGCTACAAGAACTCGTTTTGTGTATTTTTAAAAAATTCTGTACAATATGCCAAAATTATAAGATGCATATTTGCATGTTGCCCAGCACATTTACTGATAAGGGCATTGTTAGATCATTTTTCGTGAAAGTTATAGTCAGGGCTTCCCCATGGGAAGCACCTTTAATTCCCTGAAGTAAGGATTTGGGAAATGATGACAAGACTTTTTGAGTTGCCACATGTATATAAAAGGATAATGTCTATCACTAAAGAAATGGAGACTCCCAACATGTAAATGTGAATTTATGAAAGGTACTTTTACAATTTTATATATTAGACATTGGAATGTTAATAAGTTCAATTATCATTTATAATTTGATTTAAAAATTGTCATAAAGGATGTTACATTTGAGTTGATTCTCCCATCCATGGACATTTAGGTTGTTTCCAATTTTTCACGCTTATAAAATGATGTCATAGATCTATGAATATTAACATGCAAAAAGGTGTACTTCACAGGGGAAAAATATGCAACTCTGAATAAATGTTTATGATAGCTCTTGTTTCAGTGAACTATTTACTAGTATTTCAAAATACAGACATCTCTCCACCTAGGCTGAGTTCCTGCAGGGTGGATACTATTTATTCATATATGTTCTATAAATATTTGTTGAATGAAATAGAATATTTTCCATTTCTAGAATGTGCAAGATAATGAGTAAGTTCCTGTTCTGTGAGAAAGTATACTCTGCTTCCCCCTGAGCTAAACCCTCAACCAGAAGATAGAGAGATAGAATTTTAAGGGAATAGGATTAGGGACAGATATTTTAAGTTTGAAAGGTGGGATTTATATCACATGGTCTCATTCCTTTTAGTAAAATCAGAAGAGTGGGCATTTACTGAAGGAAGGGAGTGAAAAGTAAATAACGGAACACTCTCATAAAAAAAGACAAAGTTTTATACATGGTATTTTTAAAAGAATTTTGGAAGAGTTGTGAAGGTTTAGTTGACATGATTGATGTTGGGGTCTCAGAAATCCCAAATGGTCATGGTACAGTGCCCTGACTAATTAAAAGGCCTTCTATGCTAATGTAAACCAGAGGTAGGAAAATAGCAAGCTGTATGGACAATGGGCATGGCAGCTCTTTGAGTCCAGATCACAGCTTACCCTGCTGCCCCACCTGAGAAGGCACGTGTACCTGGGGGATGTAGAAGAGGCCCAGCAGGTTTGCCACCGCCGTAGAGATGCCTGAGCCAGTCGCTCCTACTACAGCAATGGTAGAGGGGATATGCTCTGAGCAGTTGCAGAACTCGTCAAGGTTCAGAGAATCAATTTTATTCTGTGCCACAAAACTCAGGGTAGCCTCCAAGGCTTTAGAAACGGTGTTGCAGGTGTCAAATATTCTGTATCCCAGTGTCATGTTGGGAAGAAGGGCTGGGCTGCTGTTGATTTCCTCGATGGCAAATATCATTGCTTGTAACCAACGAAACCCGCGGAAATTGTACCTGGAAGAAAGAAGAAATGGAAGAAAATGGGAAACTTTCTGGTCAGTCCCTTGAGAGTAGGGACTGGGCAAAGCTGGGCTTGAATCATGCATGGCTCTGTTACTCTTTGGTTTCATGATGTGTTCTTTGAGACTCAGAGTCCTCTCTGTAAAATGGGTACAGTGCCTACCTTTTATATGGTGGCTGTGAACATGAGATAATTATGTAAAATTCTCACTCTGGTCCTTACACAGAGGGAGTAATGATAGCAAAGATTGTAGTAATAGAATGAATTATTTGTTTCTGCTTCATCCAGCAAAGAGTTTGAAGTTGATAATGTGAAGTATTAAAAAATAATACAGAGATTTTTAAAAGATTAGAGAAAATATAAATGAGATTAGGATTTTAAGAGGTTGGAGCCAAAAAATTACTTGAGGTTTGCGGGGTCACAAATTTAGATTATGACATTACTGGAGGTCAAAGGGGAAAGGGAAATGATGAGTCTCATCTTTGTAAACTAACAAACATCTAGAAGGGCTTTGTACAAACTGGTTATTTCTGGGTGGTGGAGGGATGGTTTTAAAATTGTGGGCTTTTGCTTTATTTATATATTCTGTTTTTAAAAATAAGGGTGCATTGCTTTTCAAAGAACATTATTTTAAATAAATATCAAGCAAATTTAACAAAGAGAAGTAGGGTCAGTGACCTAGTTTTCATCTCTCGGGATTTGGCCCAGAGTAACAGCTAGAAGTTTATGTGGCATCAGTGTATCAGTGCCCAAAGGAAGAAATGTAACAACTCTGCAGGTTCTCCCTTTACGTGGTAGATTACAGGAACTCAATGACAGGCGGTAAAAATACAATTTGCTATATACTCCACTGTATTGTTTAGGTTCCTAACTTTTAACGTGACATTTTCTCCTAGTCATTTTCTTTATGTTTCCATCATTTATTTTTTTAGTTATTTGTTTTAAACCTGCAAAATTAGAGAGGTTACAGACTATTTCTTTACATAAAACAGTTACACTGCTTTTATTGTCTTTCTTAAATAAAATTTTAAAAATATATAGTATTTCAGGGTTTCTTACTTGATCTTAAGTATGTATGTAGCACACACACAACTCTGTCCAGTAGGGCACAACAAAGAGGGCATATGTCCACATAGGTTATGCGAGGTATATAATTAGCATAATTGAAATTCTGTACTTAGTTTTTCTGTATTCATGAGAAAAATGTGAAAATTTTATCTAATTTTCCAGCTTTCATTAGAAACATGAACAGAAATCCAGTTTTGTTGGAGCAATTGTAGTTTTCATTTTCATTTTCCAGCAATCAGGAAGAGTAGGAAAAAATGCGGGATCCCTCTTGAGCATTCCAAGTCTTAGAGAGAAAGTGGTATTTTCTCTTAAAAGTTGGGTAAAAACTTGAGGTGCATTCCTGGTCTCTGATACCCTTGTGAAGGGAAGTGATACACAGTCCATTCTACTCTGCAGAAGTCAGATCTTGTTTGAAAGAATTGTGCCTAATTCTAGATGTCGTATCATAGTCATGATAAATTAGGGAACATTAGATGGAGGGCAATGAAAATGGCGAGGGGTCTGGAAATCATGTCATGAAGTAATTGTTCAGAAAACCAAGACTCAGGCATGGGAAAGAAGTGATTCAATGGGACATGAAAGCTGTCTTCCAATGGCTGAAGAGAGAGTTCAGTGAGACACTTAGGTAGATTCTGTGTTTTCTCCATTGGTGTTAGGTGTATTCTGTGTTAAGTAGCAGGATTTCAGCCTTCTATAAGAAGGACTTCCAAAATCCTGCGGTCTGCATTTTGAAGATGCCTGGATCATATCAACCACTGAAGTTTCTTTCAACTTTAAAATCCTTTTTAATAAAAAGTGAGAGTGAGGCAGCCAACACTCAGGTATTACTGCCTTTAATACCTGGGGCACTTAAGGTAAATGGGAGATTTTACTACTCAGGTTTGCAAGACCTATAATTTCCACCTAGGTACTTAGTCTTTCATTCAGCAACACTGCTGCCAGATGAACAATGACAATTCATTTACCAAGTGACTGGACACATACCCCAACAGGCCATGGATTTTTTTACTCAATATTTTTGACATTCTACTTTTTGAAAAATTTCTTTTAAAAAGAAAACGGAGTGATTTCAGCATGACTACCAATCACCATCTTTGAAAAGAGAGAACCAAGTTTGAAAATAATTACTTTGGGTTTGGTACAGTTTTTCTACAATAGAAGAGAGTCTTTGACTTGGCTCATTTCCTTACCTGATACATTCCACAGACTCCGGCCTTGATTTTAGATCTTGATCTTTGGCTGCTACTCCAAAATGAATAGGAAAGAGCCCCCCGAGGATAATGTCCCCTTTCTTCTGGGCTCGTTGGTCAGGCCCATAGGCAGAAGTGCACCAGGTACTTGCCAAGAGGATGAAACAGCAGCTATAAAACGCCATAGTTCTGCTTTCTCTCCGGGGGAGAAACGAGTGCTGGTGGTTTGAGGGCCCCTGGAACTTTCCCCCTTGGTACAGTTCACTCCCTACAGTGGGGGCACATGTCTACAGAGTAATTTAACAACAGAACGAGGCTGTGGTGTTTGAATATCCATTTCTGCCTTTGCCTTTGCAGACTACTAGGTGGGTGGTCCTTGAGTCTTTAGAAGCCACATCACGTAAAGGGTGTCTGTGAGGCTTTCTAAAAGAAAAGAGATAAAATGAATTCAGCTAAGCCTAAATCCCGTCTTGTTATGATGAGTGCAACTAACATGGCTTAGAATTTCCATTTAGAGAGGCTGATGGGTAACAGGAGGGTAAGGCATGACTGAGAGTCTCATTTTTATAGCACTCTGTGTAAGATACAGAAACCTTTACTTGCCCATATTGGAGAAGGACTGTGTTCAGTTGTGAGGCCACATTTTGAAGAGGTAATTGATAAGATAAGGCCTCCACTGATGTCATTGGTGGATTTTAATTCATTCATTCTTCTGCGTGAACAATGCATAGAATTGTCTTAGTAGAAGTAGTTCCTTGCATTATTGTTATATAAATTATATTTTATTCAGCACCTATGTTCTTATAGAAAATACAGAATGAGTCATATTTAAGTTTAAATTTGGCTTTAAATCAATCAAAAATGTGAGAAAAGGCCATTTTTAAAATTCTTTCTTTATTATGGTAGATTCCCATTTTTGTACCTTATCACAGATTTCTGGTTTCAGTTTATAATATAATACTCGGTAAACCTTTGAGGAATGGTTCTTGTAGAAGATGCATATGAATCAAAGGTTAGATTATGTTGATAAGGCTTAACAGCTGGATCTAGGGAAAAGTCCTTCTGCTAGGAAATCTTTGTTCTTCTCTACACCCTATCACCCACTTTCTGGGTCAATTACCAATTATATGTTCATGTTGGGTAACTATACAGCTCCTCCTGAGGTTCAGGGCCTGTACTGAACTGTCACGTGGCCATCTCCACCTGGATGATAGGTGCTTCCAACTTGGCAGGCTCTAAACTCACCTTTCTCCCAAGGTTGCTGGTTGCTACTTCATTGTTTTTTAATCTCAGCGAATGGTGTACCACCCACAAAGACACAAAATAAGGAGTCATCCTAGCCTCCTCCCTCTTCTCATCATTGCCTTTCATATTCAAACAACCACCAAGTCCTGTAGATCGTGCTTCCTAAATCTCTGGAATCATCTACTCCTTTCTATTTCCAAGGCCGTCTTGAGTCTGCCAGCATTTCGTATCTGGATTTCTGCAACTATTTCCTCATAGACTTTCCTGCCTCCAGTTTCATTCCTTTGCAATCTGCTTTTGCAAATCTTTGGATGCCATGGAACGTGTGGTTTGGAGCACAGGGTCTGAAGTTAAACCTGGCTTTGAATCATGGTTTCACTGTTTTCTAACATATGACTTCAGTAAAGTCATTTTCTGTGATCTGAATAAATATCATGAAGGGTCATTACCATAGGGTAACTAGTAAACTCACGGAAAATGCTAGCTGTGATCCAGTTTCACTCTGGGTGGTCTTCTCTTTGAACTCCACGCTCCGGTCATCCCCAAATGCCTTAAGTTCCTAAAGTACACCAGGCTTTTTGTAAAATTCTCAGACCTCACGCATGCCATTCCCCCTTTTTGGTCCCTCTGGCCTAAACTTTGCCTTGAAAACATCTAATCTTTCAGTTTTTAGGTGCTCATATCCACGGGGTGTAGCTTGGCAAACTGGGGCCTTTGTGTGAATGGAGAAAAGAACTCCTCTGGGCCAGACACGGCCCCACACTGAGGCATCCAGCTTGGGGGTGGAACACAGCCTGGATTTCCCAGGTCACATGCTGCCTCTTGCCCTTTAGGAACCCTACCTCCTCCAATAGCCATTCTAGCAGATGCTGGGCCCCATGTTGAAGGAGTACCCCCACGGACACTAAGCATTCATGGAATTGTCTCCCATAATGTCTGCGCTTCTCCATGACCTCATGTCTGAACATCCCTGATCCATCCAGAACTACCATAGTTCTCTGACTCCAGTCCTGCACTTAGATTTTTGGCTTCATTTCTTGGACCTTGGTCATGCATTCATTCATACATTTAATAAGTACGTTTGCCAAGGACTGGGAATATAAAGGTAACAAATGTATACATGTTTCCTGCCCTCAGGAACTCCCAGTCCAGTAGGCAGGCACATCAGTATAGGGGATCAGAATTTATCTCAACATTCGGAAGTGAAAAAAAAAATGATAACTTTGGTTTCAAGAACTAAATTCAGCTGTGTTCCCTAGCATTTAGCCATGTCTGCAATAGTAAGTGCTGAATAAATGTTGAATTAATGCATTTTTTTTAAAAAAAAAAGACAAAAACTAGCATTAACTGAACCAGGCATTGTGTCACATCCTTTAAACATCCAGTGTATTTTAAATTTCACAACTGCAGTACCAACTTTATTTTCTAGATGGGGGAATAGATTTTCCATATATTCAACTTACTCAAGTGAGAAATTCTGGCACTTGAATTAAGAATACCTCAAGAACTAAGAATTTTAAGGAGTCCGGAGTAGTGTACTGAATTAGGAGAATGAACATTATTACTGATTAAGGTAGGTCACTAAGACCTGTTAAATTTTCCCTGTGAAAGATTAACTACTTGGAGAAGTTTATTAACTTCATTAGTCCGTTCAAAAGAAAATTCATGGTGAGAAGTAATAGATCAAGGAGAGATTTCGGGTCAATTTGTAGCAGTTAACTCCACCAGTCTAATGCAGTCTCCAAACTGCCCTTTTTAGTCCAATTCCTAGGGTCTAATTTGTTTGAAAGCTAAATCATTCTAAATCCTCCCTCTTTCCTTCCTCCAATATCCAACCACTTTGTCCCGCTGACTCTACCGTCTTTCCCCACCCTGTCTGCCCCTTTCCATGGCTATTGCCATCGCTGTTGCTGCCGCCTTTCCCAGATTCCCACTTGCCCCCCAGTTTCCTTACTGCAAAAGCTTTCTTTTCCTTCTCCCCCAGTCCTGCTGTCATTGATAGTGACAATCAGAGCAGTATCAACTGTGATCATAGCACAGCGAATTAACACTTGGAGTTCATTGTGACTTCAGCTTGTAGGAACCAAAGTACAGAAGTCCTTAGTCACTAACACTTCAGTAGCAGTATCTGCAGTAAAGACATCCAATTGTATCCCTCCCGTCTGTACTCCTTTTATGCCACACTAAAATCGTTTTTAGCTGGACATGTGGTTACCCGAAATAAAAACCACTTCCCTCAACTTCCTTTATGACCAGTGGGATGTCAGCTGAGGTGCCTGTGGCAGCCTCCAAGAAACTGCTTAAGAGTTCGTGTCTGTCCTTTGTCTTTTCATCCCTCTTCCTTCCTTCTGCTGCATTGGAGGTCTAGGTGACAGCTGGAGCCCATCTTGACCCAGGCACCCTATCTTAGGGAATGATGGTACCATGAGCTGATGATTTCACGGAGCAGAACCTTGTATGAGACTGTTTCCAGACTTTTACATGACAGATAGAAAATCCTTCTAGCTCGTTTAAGCCGTTGTTATTATATTTCTTCTTTCTGTAGCTATATTAACAGTATCTATCCAAGAGTCGCAAGTGAACCCATTTGTTTTCCTTACTATAAGTTCATTTCATTTAAATCAAATATAATCATGTTTGTCCTCCTGTAAAAAAGTATTGTAAACACAAGCTGAAGCTAGTATTTGTTCTTTATCTCAAAGGCAAATATTATTTGGAAGAGGAAATGACCCGTGTACCAGCTGGTTTTATGTTTAGAAAGTCCTTGAAATCATGATGAGTGTTTCAGTACTAACAGATGACTGATTGGTGAGTTCCTAATCCAAGAGATGTGGGATGGGAGGTCAGGCAGATTGGTCTATGGCTCCATAGGTTCATTAATCTGTAAATTCGTGGAATTACTGATTCATTCAAAAACAGTTATCGAGCCCCCCCCCCCATGGGTTAAACACTAGGGGATGTGAAGAACCTAGGAGAGAAGGTTGAGATTGTTGCCTTCAAGGTACTCATGGTTTAAAAGGAGATAAAGATATGTGATGCAAATGCTAGAAAGAGGCATGAAGTAGATGTTGAGAAAGTACAGAGGCAGAAGATACTTCAAGGAGAATTAATTCAAAGTGGGGACCAGAAACTTCTTGAGGGTATGGCCTATCTCTTCTCATCCCTGTAGCTTGGCACCAAGCATAATGCCTAGAATTTAGTATGTGCTCCACAAATATTTGCTGAATGAATGAATGAAACATGACCAGTAAAAACGAGCAGTTGTCTGGGGGGGAATTGTAGGACAGAATAGAGAAGGGTCATCCCACAAGACCAAAGGTTCCTGAGGGGAGGATCTTCATCATGATCACAGTTGCCTGCTCAGTACTGAACATGGTACCTGATACTGAAAAGTGTCAATATCTCTTGAACTTGCATTTGTCCAAAAAGTTCCAGAGTCAGGGGTGAATGAACAGAGGATAGAAGGGCAAGGTTAGAAGATAACATTGCAACATTTCGATTTCCATCAAAGTAAAAACCACCTTGGTTCTTGCCCCCTTGGCTTTAACATTTCCAGAAACTGTGTAACTCTAGAGAAGAATGATTTTGTCTACATTTCATCTAGACAAAACCAAAGCATAGATCTCTAAACATGGAATGACTCAGAAATAAATAAATAAATAAATAAAATAAATAAAACCACTCAGTAAATTAGAGGCATAACAAGCTCAAAAACTATAATTTGTTGATTCCTAACATGCAGACATAAAAATTCTAGGTTGCCTAGAGAAAAGGTGGTTATGAAACCAAAATTGATTTCCAGTAGAAATCATTTATCTACATATGGTGAATACATTGATTTGTTTGTGATTTATTGTACTATAATGTTTGGCCTCTTTTGTCATACTGATCATAAAGAACAGTAACAGTAAGGTGTGAAGCCACCATTGCAGAAAGGTGAAATGTGTACACTTTAATGAGGGTGAATAGGGAAAAACCTGAAAAAGTTCAACCAATAATCACAAAACCCATGTACCTGGCTCTGGTTACAGCTTTCTTTACCTCTAGCTGAGGACACATCCACAGTGTGGGTTTTTATACGCACCTGGGGTACATTTGTTAAAAAATTAGAGACATCTTATCTGTCATCATTAATGTGACCATCCTCAGGTCTGTCAGACTTCATTCCTTCTGTATTAAAGCAAGGGACATTTTGTTTTAAAATGAGGGCCCTCTTTCAGCACTGGGGGAACACAAGCTGCCGAGTCACACTCGGCTGCCTCCCTCCAGCCTGGCTTGCTGTTCGCCCGCCAGCTGCACAGGTTCTTACCCTCCATCTCCCTGACAACAGGTGTGACTTTTGGAGAGTCCATGCCTCATTTAGCCCTGGTAATGGCTTAATTGAGTTGGAAAAATGCAAAGACAGGAGCGTGATAAAAACCAGCTGAGCTGGGTTCCTGTTAGTCATTGGAAAAAGCTATCAAGGAAGGGAGGAGAAAGGATGAACAAGAGTGTGGAGGAACAGCATAGAGTGTCAAGCAAAATGGGGAGAAAGAGCCAAGACAAAGCAAATAAAGGAGATAAGTAGGAGAGGAAATGAACATTCATTAGTGTTGTACTATGAGCTCTGTGACAACATGGCCTGGTCTTTCCCATTTGTGGCCCTGAATCCAGGGGGTCACCATAAATGATTAGGTGAATGAATATATATGTAGGCTGCCCACATCACAGTAAACCATCTTAGGAGTTTATAAAGCTATTTGAAGAAGGAAAAAGACAAAAAAAGAAATGGAATGGGAGTTGAGGGAAGGTGAAAAAAGTCAAGGTTAAAAAATGATGAGAAATGCTCATTCTCTGCTATAGAGTCTTAGAAGTTGAAATGTGTGCTGGGTTTGGGCTTTGACATTGCCAATGCCTGGTTTCCACAACAGAACAGAGTGAGTTCCTGGGGACACAGGCTATGAGTTAAGAAATTTCTTGTCCTAAAATGATTCCCTTCATGCGTTAAGTAAGCTCTGCTGATGGATGTGTGGACACCTATGGGCATAATTAAACGGTTCAGGTGAAAAGCGAAGATATGCAACTCGTGTCTTTATAAAGAAAAATGTCAGAGCTTCAAGTCCTATATGAAAAAATATTTCTGTGGAATAATGTCCTGGTATTACTTCTCAAAACCACAAGGAACCCTGATGAGCCAGGTGTTTTTTAAGCCCAGTGTCCCAAGATGTGCTACTACAGTGTCCTTGGGTAAAGTAAGTTTGGGAATTGACGTACACTCTGTGCCACAAGGACACATTTGCCTCCCAAAGGCTTTGAGAAGTCCTGCATTAAAGATAACTTTAACCCACTCATTCTGAAATTTATTTCAGCATGGGACTCTTATTAACAATGCTGTGAAACACAGTCTTGGGAAATGTTAACCTCATGAAAAGCATAATATCCTTCCCTGGGGCCTCTCCAGTCTCTCTAGATGCATTTTTGAATGGGGAGGTATGTCCATCCCTCCTGGGCATAGCATTTCTTGTAATTCCAGGAATGAAATTCCAAAGGGTGGTATTGGAAAGAGGGGGTGGGGTCCAATCATTCTCTGATCTTGGGCATAGATGTTCCTCCTCTCTTCTCCTGCAGGATGTTTCCATGGCATTCAACAAGCTTGTACACCAAACCTTTCTCCCTCCCACTTGCATCAACTCTGACCTAGAATAGTGTTACCCTACAAGGACCTTTGGAAAATGCAGGGTGTGCTGGTAAACTGGCTCTCTGGAGGCAAAAATAAAGTAGGGAAAGAAAAGGAAAAAAATGAAAGAAAAAATGACCTGATTTGTAGTGTTTGCTGAATGTTCCCACCTTGGCAGATTTCAAGCTACTAATGATTTAACAACCAACTTGGAAAAATCCTTGCTATTTAACTGTTGGCTCTCACGGGCCGATAGCAGAAGGCTGTAGAAACATACTGCTGGGACACAGCTCTTAAGCAAATGGAAATGCAGCCTTTGGAAAAACTGGCTCCAATTTTATGGGCATTATGAAATCTCTTTCCTCCTGTTTGCTTCTCTGCTCTGCCTGCTAGGAAGCTGAAGCCAAATTTGAGTTCCAGCTCTAGAGAATATAGAAATCAAAGAGTGCATTTTTGTGTTCTAACATTACTCAACATACTGCTTTTTCTTTCTGTGCTTATTTCATCCCATTTCATCACCCTATTAAATCTTTCATTTTTATAAGGAATGATAGGGATATAAACAGAAACAAATATATATCGGGGGTTCTGCTATGGGGAATAAGAAGTGCCCCCAGGGACGACTGCAGTTAGGAGGAGGGAGTCTGGGGAAGCCATTCTTGCCTCAGGAACTGAGTGGGTAGATTTAAGCGGCCGTTTTGGGAGAACAGGTCATTAATCAACACTGGGTGTTATATGCAACTAGTGAATCGTTGAACACTACTTCAAAAACTAATAATGCACTATATTTTGGCTCACTGAACATAATAAAAAAAAAAATAGAATGCAGAATTTTAGAGGTGGAAGGGACCCGGGAAGAATAACTGGTTCACCCTGAAACCTTCTGACACCTCAATGTTTGGATCATGGTGGCCACTCTTACCCAGTGTGGGAGTTGGAATTCAGAACCCATGGGGAAAACCGTGAGATTCAGCAACAAAAGGGAAGGGAAGTCATTCTCTTTTTTCCCCTGTTTGTTGGGGACCCAAATGTATCTTAGTAATAGCATTTTAGGTTTTTAGGAGACTAAGCTACTTTCATTTTCAGCATAAAATCTATTATGGGAATTCCTAGAGTTTTGACTGGTCCTTAGGTGCATAGAGTTGGATTAATCATAATCCTTGGTTGGTGATACACCCTCACCATTGGTCCATACCTGCTCTGTTTTTATTTATTAAATTATTTTTATTTTTATTTATGGAAAATTTTTTCTGTTCATTTATCTTTCCCATTATTCTATCAGAGTTTTGGGTTTTTCCCCTCAAAATTTGAGAGATATTTATATATTATGGATATTTAGTTCTTAAGCTAATATAATACCTTAAGTTGTGGGATATGCTACAAATATTTTCTTTTTTTAAGATTTTATTTATTCATTTGACAGAGGGAGAGAGGCAGCAAGAGAGGGAACACGAGCAGGGGGAGTGGGAGAGGGAGAAGCAGGCTTCCCACAGAGTGGGGAGCCCAATGTGGGGCTTGATCCCAGGACTCTGAGATCATGACCTGAGCCAAGGGCAGATGCTTAACTACTGAGCCACCCAGGTGCCCCGTTACAAATATTTTCACCTAATTTGGCAGTTCTTTGACTTTATTTTACCATGCAACTTTAAAATACATTTTATGTGGTCAAATTTATGAATTATTTCCCTTATTGCCTCCGGATTTTAAATTAATATTAGAAAGATTTTCCCTACACTGTTTATAGAGGAGCTCACCATATTTTTTTTCCATTCTAATTTGTTAATTTATTTTCTATCTAATTTTTTTTTTTTTTACATTTAGTTTCCTGATCAGTGTGGAGTTTATTTTTGTGTTTAATATGAGATATGGGTCTGATTTTTTGTTTCCAAGTGACTACCTAGTTGTGCCAGCAACATTTATTAAAAAGCTCATCTAAAATAAATAAGTAAATAAATAGCCCATCTTTGCTCTGTGGTTGAAGATACCAGTTTTATCTCTTCTATCCTTGTCTGTATGGCTATTCTTATGGCAGTGGCAGTAGCTGTTTTTGTTTTTGTTTTTAAGTAGGCTTGTGCCCAGCATGAAGCCCAACATGGGGCTTGA
Source organism: Eira barbara (assembly GCA_020311275.1). Classification (NCBI taxonomy): domain Eukaryota; kingdom Metazoa; phylum Chordata; class Mammalia; order Carnivora; family Mustelidae; genus Eira; species Eira barbara. The sequence continues at coordinate 75,763,681 of JAHRIG010000027.1, forward strand.
ACTCATGTACCCTGAGATCAAGACCTATGCGGAGACAAGAGTCGCAGTCTTAACCTACCGAACCACACAGGTGCCACAGTAGCACCTTGTTTTAATTAGGGGTATTCACAGTACAGTTTATTACCTGGTAGGACTAGTCTACATTTATAGCTTTTATTTCTTAGTGTGTTCTAGGCTATTCCTGCATGCTTGTTCTTCCTTATAAACTTTGGCATCAACTTGTCCAGCTTCATAAAAAAAGCTTGTAGATATTTTTATGGGTATTGTGTTACATTGACATCTTTATGGTGTTGAGTTGTCTATCCAAGAACTTCAAGGATGTCTTTCCTTTTGTTTCAAGTGTAATTTCATGTCTTTCAAGAGTGTTTCCTCTCATTGGTTTTGCACATTTTTCTTAAATTTATTCCTAAGTATTTAATTATTTTTGTTGCTATTATAAATGGCACTTTCTTTACCATTATGTTCTCTAGCTATTATTTGTGTTTATGGAAGCCGTTGACTTTTGTATGATAATTACATATGTTGATGGAAGCTGTTGACTTTTGTATGATAATTACATATGTTGATAACTAACTGAATTCTTTTATTATTTAAATTACTTCCATTGTTCATTGATTTTCTAGTATCGTCTGGAGATTTTCTTTTATTGAGATAGAATCGACATATAACATTATATTAGTTTCAGGTGCACAGCATAATGATTCAATATTTGTGTATATCGTGAAATGATCACCACAAAAAGTCTAGTTGACATCCACCACCACACATAGTTAAAAAATTTTTTTCTTGTGATGAAAAATTTTAAAATCTAATCTCTTAGCAAGTTTCAAATATACAATGTGGTATTATTAACTATATAATCACCATGTTGTACATTACATCTGATGACTGACTTTTTTTGTAACTGGAAGTTTATATCTTTTTTATTTTTTTAAAGATTTTATTTATTTATTTGATGGACAGAGATCACAAGTAGGCAGAGAGGCAGAGAGTGAGAGGAAGGGAAGCAGGCTTCCTGCTGAGCAGAGAGAGCCCGATGTGGGGCTCAATCCCAAGACCCTGGGATCATGACCTGAGCCAAAGGCAGAGGCTTTAACCCACTGAGCCACCCAGGTGCCCCGGAAGTTTATATCTTTTGACCACCTTTACTCACTTTTCTTTCTTTATTTTTAAGTTATTTTTAATAATGAATAAGCACCCCAAAGAACATTAGCAGTACCCTCCCTATAGGTTCCCCTCCTGCATCCTGTGCTCCTATGTCTTTCCCACCAAAGAAACCATCATCCTGAACCACACATCCATCATTTCTTTGCTTTCCCCTCCACCCCACCAACCCCGGCTTTAAAAGTTTTTTTTTTTTTTAAGTTTTTTTTTTTCGAGATTTTTATTATTTATTTATTTGACAGGCAGAGATCACAAGTAGGCAGAGAGGCAGGCAGAGAGAGAGAGAGGAGGAAGCAGGCTCCCTGCTGAGCAGAGAGCCCGACGCGGGACTCGATCCCAGGATCCCGGGATCATGACCTGAGCCGAAGGCAGAGGCTTTAACCCACTGAGCCACCCAGGCGCCCTAAAAGGTTTTTTTTTTTTTTTTTAAATCATAATGAAGACTGGGAAGATATACATCAAAATGTTGAGTGATTTGTTCTCAGTGGTAGAATTATGGATTTCTCCCATTTTGCTTTTTGTTTTTGAAACTTAAAAAAATGTATAATTTTTTAAATCAGAAAACATGTTACTGTTAAATGTTATTTAAAAGTTTGGGATAGGCATATTTGAGTTTTCCTTATCCCACATAAATTCATAATAAAAATAGGTTGAATAAAAATTAAAAAAAAAGGTTGCCTAAGGAAAAAAAAAGATGGCTATGTAAATAGATATAAACATTAAATATGAAGGAAAAACACTGCAAAAATGATTTTACTATCTAGTCATACTATATATACTTTGAAATATATTTTGAAGAATATGCTTAACCCATAAGCATACTACTTCTTCATTCTTTTTACTTCCATTTATACTTCCATTTTACTTCTTTTTACTTCCATTTTTACATCCATTCCACTTTTTACTTCATATCTCCCATTCGTTTTAAATAAAAATTTTACCTTCCTTTTCTCTCTTCTCTGTCTCTCAAACTTTTAATTGAAATATAAGACATCAAGACATATACACAAATCATAAGTGAATTTTCACAATGTAACACATCCATGAAACCAGAATCCAAGAAACTAGATTGAGAAATAGAGCCAGAACCCCAGAGACCTCACTCATGCTTCTTCATAGTCATTATTCTCATCCAAAGTAACCAGTAGCCTGACCTTTACCATCACAAATCAGTTTTTCATGTTTTTGAACTTTATATACATGGAATTATGTAGTATATACTCTTTTGTGTCTGGCTTCTTTTTTCCAATGTTACGTTTGCAAGATTCATCTATATTGTTTTGTGTAACTATGGTTGGTTTTCTTCTCATTGTCGTATAGCATTTTTATATGACTATATTGCACATTATACCCATTCCCCTGTTATGAACAGTTTTATTTAAAGATTTTATTTATTCATTTTGAGAGAGAGAGCATGCAAGCAGGGGGAGGGGCCGAGAGAGAGAGAGAGAGAGAGAGAGAGAGAATCAAGCTGACTCCACGCTGAGTACAGAGCCCAGTGCAGGGCTCGATCCCACGACCCTGAGTCTATGACCTGACCTGAAATCAAGAGTCGGACGTTTAACCGACTGAGCCACCCAGATGCACCACAGTTTGGGGTTTTAGTGAGTAGTGCTGCTGTGAACATTATTGAATATGTCTTTTTGAGAAATACGTTGAGTACATGCCTGAAATGGAATTGCTGGGTCATAGAGTTTGTGTATGATTAACTTAGTAGGTAATACCAAAAAGTTTTTCAAATGGTTGTAACCAGTTTATCTTCCCATCAGCAGTAAATGAGAATTTCCACTGACCCGTATCCTTGCCCACCGGTGATATTGCCAGTCTTTCTCACTGTAGCCATCTCTTGTTTTCCTTTTATATGGTTATGTTGTATTTACATGTATTCCTAAGAAGCATTAAAATTATTTTAATTGTTTTAAACATTTTAAAAGAGCATCATGCTACATGTAATCTTCTGAGACTTTTTTCACTTAATGTTATATTAATAAGATTCAATTATTATGTGTTACTATATAGTTCATCATTTTGACTGCTTTATAATAGCCCATTGTGTGAATATATCACAATTTATTCATACACTTTCCCACTGGTGGGCATTTGGGCTGTTTCAGTGATAATGACAATTGCTTCCTTCAGGTTTGCTCCTGTCTGTGCAGGAATCATGGAAGAGTTCTGTGAAATTCCCAGCTGCTGTTAGCTTCTTACAAAATCTAAGGCCCAAAATGACATACCCCCATCATCCTATTTTAAAGAACATTTTGCCTTAAAGTTAACCAAAATCACATATATTTTAAAACTTAGGGCCATTTCCTTTAGCTTACATTATCACTGCAGCAAAAGCCCAGAGGCAGAAAACTCTAATTCATTTTAAGGTACAATAGAGTTGCCTTCCTTTTTTTCCAGGCTTAACAATCCAAATTTCTTTCAAACATTTCTGCTTAGGGCTATTTCATATTTTTCTAGAGATATATGTTAATATCCTGTGAACTTTTCCTAACTTCTTCATGTCAGTCTTTAGAGTATGCTAACAAAAATGCAACCATGCTTGAGACTGACTTGAGGTTGACAGGCATTGTGTCCCTGCCCTTTTGTGACAGATCTCAGGACATGTTTGCTGCCTTTTGTCCACACTATAATTTGGGTGACTCGCATCAACATTCTGGTCATCTAGGTTCTCCTTGTTTTTCTAATATATATTTGTTTCACAGTCCTGTCAGAATCTATACTGGTATTTTTAAAAATCTCCAGATATATCACATTGCACTTGTTCAAACTGAATTTTATTTCGGAAGAACTATCGCCCCCTGTTAAATTCATTTTGAATTTTGTTTCAATTTTTGAAGGAACGTCCCCCTGGCAAGAAATGCCAGGAAATAACTGACATCTCCAAATTTGTACTTGTTGGAGGATCATGAGTTGTCATTTAAAAACATGGTACATTAAAAACATGGAACATGCTACATTCATTTGCCCCCATGAGAAGACTCTCCACTAGACACCTGAAGCTGTTTTGGAGAAGACGATCTCAAAGTATAGTAACACTTTCCCCAAATAAAGCCACATATGTTTCCATAAGCCTGACTTTGAAGCTGGATTATCCAGCATACCCTCACATGTGGTGGAAACCCATCCAACTGATTTCCTGCAATGTGGTAAATCTCAGGCAGAAATGTAATATTGAATAGAGTCTCATATCTGCCAGGCGCTGGGCTGGGGGCAGGGCAGTGGGTCTCAAAGTAAAGTCCCTGGACTACCACATCAGCCACAGCATCACCTGGGAAGTTGTTAGAAAAAGAAATTCCTGCATCCTACCCCAACCTAGCGAGTTAGATAGTCTGGGAGGCGGTCCAGCAATCTGGTTTTAATAAGTTCTCTATCCAGAGTATACTCAAGTTTGAGAACTGCTGCTAGACTATCTTAAACAATTCTTTTTTATCTGCCTTAGCATAGGTTAGTAGTCTGTTCTTGGCTCTGGAAAATCTGGTTCCTAAGAATAATTTCAAAATGAACCTTTTTTCCCCAACATTATAACTTTTTTTTTCTAAGCATAACCTAACAGGCAGAAATGCATTGGAGCACACACATAGTAGTTTCCTGTCAGTGTCAATTTATTCTTTAGTTTCTCTGAAAATTTTCTCACGTAATAATTGTTAACATCTTATAACACCAGTATTCCAGGAAACTTACTTCATAAATCACCACTCCGTAGCTAGGGTGACTTTCTGAATCTATAAAAAGTATGCATGATTTGTGAACTATAGAAAATGGCCATTAACCACAGATTGGCCACTTCTTGCCTTCTCTCCTGGCCAGGGGATTTACCTATCTGGTGATCCTTCTCTTGTTCCTTTCTCTGGCAGAATCTTGGGAGCTCTAATTTTAAACTTAATTCTTTCATTATTAAATTCCTCTTTCAGATTTGCCAAATGGATATATATTCCTCACAACCAGTAGATTAGCTCTAGATAGGAAGGCCCAGGATCTGGTTACATGCGGCCATTAGAAGTCACTTTCACAGGGACACCAGGTTGGCTCAGTCTGTTAAGTGTCTGCCTCCAGCTCAGGTCACGATCTCAGCGTCCTGGGATTGAGCCCTACATTGGGCTCCCTGCTCAGCAGGGAGTCTGCTTCTCCCTCTGCCTCTGGTCCTCCCCTTCTTCGTGCTTGCATGCTCTCTCTCTCTCTCAAATAAATAAATAAAATCTTAAAAGAAGAAAAGTCGGGGCACCTGGGTGGCTCAGTGGGTTAAGCCTCTGCCTTCGGCTCAGGTCATGGTCTCAGGGTCCTGGGATCGAGCCCTGCATCAGGCTCTCTGCTTCCCCCTCTCTCTCTGCCTGCCTCTCTGCCTACTTGTGATCTCTCTCTCTCTCTGTCAAATAAATAAATAAAATCTTAAAAAAAAAAAAAAAACAAGAAGAAGAAGAAAAGTCACGTTCACAATCCCCTCTGTCCCGTACCCCCTGCTGTCTTCTGCTCACTCTGTCAGCCCTTCTGGGGGCTCAGAAAGGCCTCTCCTTCAGGAGCTGGAACGGTCCTGAACATTCAACAGTCTGTGGCTATCCAGTGCACTATCATTGTCTCTGCTTGCTCCTGAGCCCGTGAGAGGCTCCCGAAGACCTGTCGGGGTAAGAGGAGGCCACAGAGGCCTTACAAAGATCTCCTTCCTGGGGCGCCTGGGTGGCTCAGTGGGTTAAAGCCTCTGCCTTCGGCTCAGGTCATGATCCCAGGGTCCTGGGATCGAGTCCCACATCAGGCTCTCTGCTCAGCGGGGAGCCTGCTTCCTTTCCTCTCTCTCTGCCTGCCTCTCTGCCTACTTGTGATCTCTGTCTGTCAAATGAATAAATAAAAATCTTAAAAAAAAAAAAAAATCTCCTTCCACTTTGATGCCTCCATTTCTCTTTTGAAATGAAATCCTATTTTATTTTGATTTTCTTCTCTCTTCTTTGCCTCTTTTGCTTTCTTTTGCCTTTCTGAAGTTTCCAAACTGGGTTATAAGACTTCTCCCAGTCTCTCTGATGAGAAATAGCTCTTTTAAAAGTAATGGTAAAGGTTATTATTTCTGTTCCTATTCAGCTATGCCCTTGTGCTGACTATATTAGACCGAGGGGCCAACTGTGGCCTGATTTGGCCCTTCTCTTTTTGTAAACATTTTATTTATATTTAAATTACATTTAAATATATGCAGGCCTATTCACTTGCATATTATCTATGGTTGGTTTGGTGCTACAAGGGCAGATTTGAGTGGTTACAACAGACATTGGCCCACAAAGCCTAAAATATTTACTGTTTGGTCCTTTACACAGAGAGTTTGCTGCCCCCTGAAGTAAACTGAACACAGAGAAGACTCCATCTTTGCTATGACTGTAGGCTGACAGCGTTGGAAATAGTTATGTGCGTGGTATGCACGATGGTTTCTGCAAGTTCAAAGGAGCTGATTCCATTAGCCTTTTCAATTAGGGCAATGAGTTCAACAGCCTGTTTTGTGACCAGAGAAACAGGCCACTTCTTCTCCCTGGTTGCCATCTGACTCACTCAGGAGACATCAGGGGTCTTGTTTGTTTGCCATTTTCTCACATGAAGAGAATGGAGTGGGTTGTGTGGTGGGGACTCCCCCCAGTGAAAAAACTGTAGCTAAAGATGGGAAGTCCAAGCTGAGACACTGAATCACCAGCAGCAACAATTTTTACCCCCTTTGATGCTGCCAAATGAGTCAGTTCCCTGGGAACCAGCTACCTTCCTATGAAGATGACCTTAAGGGAGGTTATGATTGGTGTGGTTTGGTTGGGAAACAGAAATACCACTACCTCCCATGTAGCCCATGTCTGGTCTTGGCAGGGTGGAGGCCTGAAAGGAGGAGGCCCAGCACTTCAAGTGAGGGAAGAAATGTTTGCTCTGGAGATCACTTTCATTCTGCTTTTATCATTGATGGATGCAAATTCCCTTGTGAAGCTGTCCTCTTGCATTTCTCTCATTTTCTTCTCCTCCTCATCACAGCTCCACTTCCCAAGACCCTGAGGCTCAGAGTAGGGCTCTTTATGGGAGATTAGAGAACACTGGAAGGGGAAGGGACTTATGTCAATGCCCTGCAGCCAGGCACCACCAGGACAAGAGGGAAGGGAGGCACCTAGGGTGCAGAATGGGAGAGGCACTGGTTGTGATGGCTGGCCCTCGTCCTGGCCCTTTTGGAGGCACAGCCCTATGGTTGGACAAAGTGTGGTTTGTTACTCACTGTGGAGAAGCAGAACTGTGGGTCATCTCAGAGAAGGTAGTAGGAAGAACTACAGGGCTGAGGCTTATGTGAGGGGAATTTGGGGAGGGCATCTTAGTGACTTGTCTAAAGGGAAGGAAGACTAGAGTGAGGCTGAAGCTGCAGTTGTAAAGATGCAGTAGTCATCTGAGCCGGGATAGGGCGATATTTGGTTGTTTTTGTGGTTTGGATAATGTTAACTTTTTTTTTTTAAAATCTGTGCTCAGACATGATTGTGGAGTGCTTTTATTTCTGTTTCTGTCCTTCACAGTCACAGACTGGCCTTGTTTGATGGTGATGTTCTATCAAGTTGCTTATGTTTGGCAGGAAATCATCAAGGCCTTACTGATAGTACCACCCATCTCCCCAGTATCGGGGGCCAGTTTTCTCTTTCTCACTGACCAGTTAGTCTCACTGACTCACTCTTTTTCACTTCCTTAAAGTCACAAAAGTCACAGGACAGTGGAGCCAGAAAGGACTTGAGAAGCTATCTAGTTCGAACCTTGCATGTTTAAGTTAAGGAAATGGAAGATCAGAGATGTTGCCTGCCTTACTAACATGACACAGCCAGTTAGGACTCTCTCTCTCTCTCTCTCTCTCTCACACACACACACACACAGCATCACACAGCTGGTTCTGGGACCCATGTTTCTTGACTCCAGGAGCCCTGCATACGCTGGTCCTGCCTCCTTCAGCAGCCTCATTGTAGGTATGGGGACAGCCTATACCATTCTCCTTCCTGTGCTCTAGTCGGCCCAGCCCTTCACCTCCTTCAAAGGGCCAGGTTCTTTATTGTCTCAGGTCCTTCCCACAAACTGTTTCCTCTGCTTCGGATGCTCTTCCCCCACTCTGACTTGTACATCTGGCTTAATTCGTTCCTACTCATTCTTCAGGGTTGGCTCAAATTCCATCACCTCTCAAGGAAGCCCCTCCTGCCTCTCTAGGCCTCACTCTTCCTAGTGCTCTCCATCTTCTTAGCATTTCCCTGCTAGTCCCTCTGAATCTCCAGGCAGTCAGGGATCTGGTCTTTCACTGCCCTATGCTCTGGACATCGCAGGTCGTCAATAATGAATGGACAATTTACCCCAAGCCTGGTGGAGTTTCCACCACTAGAATTCTTTTTATAGTATAATTAAAAAAGATTCTGAAATCTTTTCTTGGTGCCTCTATATAAACTTAGAGTCTGGTTGCAAGTAACGAATACAACAGGCTAAAGCAAAAATGCTGAGGTGTTGCAAATAGGTAGAGGATGAATTTGATGATCCCATCCCAATGTCGTCCTTCCTGTGATCACTATCTGGACATGCGGGTGTGCTGGAAAGGCCAGCATGAAGCCAGGAGCCCTTCACATCCCTGAACCAGAGAGGGGTCCTGGAGTCTGCAGCTGCTATTGCATCATTATTTAAAATGTTAGAAGACAGTGTAGAGTAGGCTGTTTGGTAAGAAAAAGGCTATAAAGATGAGATAGTCCAGACCACTTATTTATATGGATCTCTCTGAAATGCTGATGCAACTATGTTTGCTCTTCCCAGAAAAAATGCACATCTGCACATAATTCTGTATGTTTCAGGTGTTTCATATACCCTAACGGCAAGGTTATATGATTGGAGGTTTTTCTTCCTATGGAGAGGTACTACTCTCTTACCTCTGTGAAGAAGCAGGGCAAGAATGGAAGCTAAATTTCCTTATTCCCCATCTGCTATCCTTTCCCTTAAAATCAAAATGTTCATTCCACCATGAAAGACAACAGGGCATGACAGTTGAAGGCACAGGCTCTGAATGAACCCAGGGTTCTAATGTCTGCTTTGACAATGACTAGTTGGTGACTTGGGGCAAGATGTATAATTTTTGTGCTTTTGTTTCCTCTTTTGTAACACAGGAATAACAATGGTGGGGTTGCTGTAAGGATTACATTAAAATAACCTTGTAAGAATTTATCACAGAGCCTAGCACGCAGTTGATACTTCATAAATATTACTTCTTAACATGATGATAGCAATGCCACCCCCCCCCTTACTTTAATTGAGCAGAGAGGTCACTTTGATGTTTCTCTCTGGTCCCAGAATACACCGGGTTGAGCTCACCCATGGTACAACTACCTTCAGATAGCAAGTGTATGATGATGAGACAGGACTGGAGCAGAAAGTCAGACATGCCACCCAGCAGCTGGGTTAGAGATGCAGTTAGCATCCTGTCCACAGGGTGGATATTAGCTATGCGACACACTCTAACAGTGGGATCATGATCAGGACGTTTTCTCATGTCTCCCAGGGTGACCATAGGCCAGAGGATGACAGTGAGAAAGCTGCAGAAGTTCTGAGCTGATGGCAAGTAGAACAAGCAAGGAAGGTTTGCTGTAGATCCCAAAGGGAGAGACGGATTTCAGGTTTCAACTGCGCAAATCTCTGATGCTTTATGTATCAGTCTGATAGGTCAGTGCAACAACTTGGAAGCATGTTTGTGGAGAAACCAAGAAAAAGCCCTTTGGCTGGGAGACCCTGTTGGTGACAGAGAACTAGAAGGGGTCAGGAGACCCTGGTTCTAGCCTCGGCTCTGCCACTCCCCCTGATTGAGTTGGACAGCACCGATTTGGTGAGTCCTGCGGGCGGAGCCTCAGCAGAGGGCTGGCCACTCTGCCTGTCCCCTCCCCTCGCCTTCCACGGGTGAGAGGGTCTCCCTCCTCCCTTTGCCCAGCCTTCTGGGCTCAGCAACTGTCCTGGGTTGGGGGGATAGTGGGCAGGAGAAGATGCCCCTCGCGGAAGCCGGTTCCTTTCTCCGCCGTCAGCAGCCCCCGCCCGTCGCTCAGGCGCAACTCCCCGCCGTTTCGCCCGCGCGTCCACGCGCCCGCATGGGCCAGGGGCCCGGCTGTGCTGGAGCAGAAAGATCGCAGATCGATTTCCAGCCTCAGCCTGGCCGTGGCGTCAGCAAGGAAGTGAGGTTGTTTTGACTTGTAATGCGTGGAGCTGAGAGGCCCTCTATGGCCTTGGGCGCCGGCCCTGGCCCCGGGGCGAGAGGTGACACTGCCTTTGCACTTTCCTGCTCCTGGCAGGGGACTCACGCAAACGGTCGCCCCTACGCGCCTCGGGCCAGTTTGGGGGATCGCCTCCCAAGGCCTTAGTCTCCTTTGGGAATTATTGATAATTTAAGACCAGAGACGCACTCTGAGCAAAATCAATGCATAATTGGAATCCAGTAAAATCCAGGCGTCATGTCTATGTTTAGTCTGAATCTGTCATTTACAAACGGGTTAACTGAGGCTCGGGGAGGGGAGACAACTTGCCAAAGGCACATGGCCAGACTTTGGCAGTGCCAGGAATAGAATGTGAATGTTCATTCTGTCACTTCATTGCTTAGGTAAGGAATGGAAGCCGAAATGCCAACAAACCTTAAAAACGCACTCCAGTAGGGAAGTAGGAAATTTTGGTTCTAGTATGCATCCTGATTTTGAGGGTGGGATGGAACTGGGAGAGAGAAATAGAGAGGCTGGCAAAAAATGTTTAGCAGACTCAAAGTGTATATTTTAAATTTAAGACTGTTCACAATAAAACAAGCATTTGGCATAGATTATCTTCACTGTATCATGGGATTATTAAATTTTAACAATACTTTCAGAAAAACAGGTGTTTTTCTGTCTTGTAGGCCCTTTATTGCACACAGGCAAGGCTGTGTTAATCAACTGTGGTAACCCAAAGGATCTGAGAGTTAGATCATTTATAATAAAATGCTAAATATGTGATTGGGAATTCTGGATAGGATAAGTCAGTGGATATCTGGGGGGTGTACCAGAGAGGAGTAGGGCATTGGGGGATGGAACATGTAGATGGGGGAGGGAAGGGAGGATACCTGCTGGGGAGTAGAGAGGGTGAAGGCACAGGAGCAGGTAGTTCTGGTCCCCTCTTAGCTTCCCCTCTAATGCTGGTAGCCAGGAGCGCACATTCAGTTCACCCTTGCTAGGGCGGCCTAGCTAATGCCCCTAGAAAATGCGGGACAACCCTTATCTCATAGGGTTGTTCTAACAGACATATAAGCATCTGGTACCTCAATTCCCAATAAACAGATGGCATATAGCTCCTGCCCTGTTCTCCTGAGCCTCTTCCTCTCCTCTAAGTGACCAATCCTCCAGTCCTTTCTGTCCTTGGGATCTCAATTCCAGCCAGAGATAGATGAGTCTGTGTAAGTAGCCCATGAGAGACCCGATCTCAATTCGAGAAGACCAGAATCTTTCCTTTACTCTGCACTTGGCAATACTATTCCTTTTTTTCTTTCCTTCTTCCTCCCTTCCTCTCCTCAATTTATTCCTCCCTCCCTCCCCACTAAGTGAGGAGGAGCCCAATGTGGGACTTAATCCCAGGACGCTGGGATCATGACTTGAGCCAAAGGCAGAGACTCAACTGACTGAGCCACGCAGGTATCCCAATACTATTTATTTCTAACAGCAAAAATGGAACTCCATGTCCCACAAGTGAGGATTGGCATGCCAAGATGGTACAATCTCAGAAGACTGTGCAGTCCTTAAAAACAGGTAATAAAACCACCTAAAGGCATGTTACAATTCTCATAGTATGTTGTTAAATAAATTAAAAACAAATTTACAGAACAGCATATACAGTGAAACTAACTGGTTTTTAAAATATGCATAGACATAGAAAGAAAAAAATGGAGCATTATTAACATCTCTGTGAGCTAGACAGGGAAGTGATTCCTAGTGTTAGGCCCATAATGCTGAAAACAAACAAGCAGAACCACAACAAGATTACCCGAGACTGAGGGGGTTTGAGTGATTTGCCCAATATCACACAGCTGGTAACTGGCAAAGCTTCAGCTGGAACCAGATTCCAGATTCCCGATTCAGTGTTCTTCCACTGGACCATTCTAATCCACTCCTTCCTCAGACTGCTGGTGTCCCTCGTAGGTATGTATATTTCAGGAAGGACTTGTTACTTTGAAGTGGTCACATTAACCTGGCCAGAGAGTCATTTAGATGCCAATAGAAAACCGTTTTGTTTTTGTTTGCTTTAAGAAATGATACAGTAATGTGCTCAACAGACATCCTCCTTGCTTCCTGAGCCTCTCATGGGCAAGTGGTACAGGCAAGCTGCCAGGCACCTTATGCACACACCCTGGGGACGTGGACTATCAGCACTGGTGGGAACTTCGGGAATCATTTAGCAAATGAGAAAACCAAGGGTCTAGACAAAGTGAATTGTCTTTACCTCCAGCTAGGCATGGATCCTCCCAAGGGCCTCCATTACCTCACTCTGTAGAATCTGTTCTGAAATAATGACGTTGTCTTTTAGAGGCTTTCTCAGAGAAAGCCCAACCCCACTTCAGTCCTAGAAGAAGGTAGCCAGCCCTGTTCTCCCTTTCTGGTAGAATTCTCAGCTAATGTGTCTGTGGCAGGAAGGAGTGGTCTGAATCGCTGTGGATTCAGGTGTTTGTGTGGAAAATGTGCTAGCTTCATGGATCTAAAAGGAAGTGGGAGAAGATGGGAGTTAAATGACAGATAAGACAGAGTTGAGTAAAAGGTATTTTATATTTGCCATAGTTGTTCATTAAGATTCATTGAGTTCAGGGTTCAGTTCTCAAGGTGGCTTAATAAAAACTGCAGAAATAGAGCCTTTTCCATACCACCAGCTTCATTCTTCATATTCATTGAATGAAAGGTTAATGAATTCAGAGTTCCCTCTGAACTCCTTTTAGATCCCCATTCTGTACCATGTAGACTATCTAGGTGAAAATTTGCTGTGGGTTGAGATGTCCTAAAGCTGTAGGGAGAGGCTGGGGATGGAGCTAAGACAAGAGAGACTTTATAGCACCAAGATGGCAGCTGGAATGGTGAGCTTTGATGATTCTCCAAGGAATAAAATGAGGGGAAAAAAATAAATGATAACCTTAGATTCCCAAAACATTCTTGATCAAATATATAAGGAAACACTGTGTAAAATAAGAATAAACATGTCTGGGCGCCTGGGTGGCTCAGTGGGTTAAGCTGCTGCCTTCGGCTCAGGTCATGATCTCAGGGTCCTGGGATCGAGTCCCGCATCGGGCTCTCTGCTCCGCAGGGAGCCTGCTTCCCTCTCTCTCTCTCTGCCTGCCCCTCTGTCTACTGTGATCTCTCTCTGTCAAATAAATTAAAAAATAAATAAATAAACAAACATGTCTGTTGACTATAGGGCTTATCAGTGCCTTCAATAGTCTAATGTGAATTGTAGAATCTTCAAGAAAAGGACACAGTAAATAAAGTTGAAAGGCAAGACAAATATAATTTCATTCTGTTAATTTTCTTGTTCTTATCGTTTTTCTTCTCCAGGATTTCAAGTTAATAGTGCTGTAAATCCTTGGTATTCTATGATTGTTCTGTTTATTTGTATTTAATTGTGATCATCAGAGATACTGATGATGACTAACAGGGATGCTGCTTTGGATTTGTCTAGAAATTTTCAGTCTGTGTCTAGCTGAATTCCCGATAGTTGGAAATAATCAGTACTGTCTGACACTTCACTGGACCTGGCTTATTAGCATAAATTGCCAACTTTTCTATATGTGGCTGGGTAGCATTAACATTGGCTGGGGATTAAGACTGGAAGCAGGGTAGGAAGGAGAAGTCAGATGCCAGCAAGCTCTGAGAGGAGACACACTGCTACTCCTTTGGATTGTTGCTAGGATGGACCATCCTTTTGTCTTATGTGCTTTGGGTTCAGATATCTCTTCTATTTCTCTCTCTAATAAAAACATTTTTATCGAGCATAACTTAATGAAGTTCACAAATTATGAAACTACAACTTGGTGAATTTTTACAAATGTACAACAGCCATATAAACACCATCTAGATCAAGACATAGAATATTCCCAGCACACCAGAAGACTCCCTCATGCCTTCTCCCAGTTACACCCTCAAATGCTATTCTGATTTCTATCACTCTAGATTAGTTTTGCTTATTCTTTAACTTCGTAGCAAGCATGGAGATACTTGTTGCTTTGCAGGTCAATGCACCTGGATGTAGCTATTCCTCACGCCCCAGCCTCCACACATGCTCATCATGGTTGACCCAATGTGTGTATATACATATGTACATGCAGACAGAGCAGTATGGCAATACCGAACTGAAACTTCTCACAGAATTCTGAATATTTTATGTTATGTGCACAGCGTTGAGATGGAGAGAAACAGAATGGGATCAGAAAGGCAAGTAGATTCCTAGGGAGGCCCAAAGGCCTCACACTCTAAATAAACCAAGTCTTTAAGGCAGGACCTCCTCTTGTCTAAATCACAAGAAGCTAAACAACATTGAGTTCATAGTATTTGGTATTCTACAATAGAGCTCACATGTCTGAATCATCCACTAAATGTCTCATCAAACTGGTATCATAGATGGTACCTCTTCATCCCTCTAACCTTGAACTGGTGGGTTTGCCACTCTAACCTTCATTGCTGGCCTAGCCCTGACCCAGGTTTTGAACCAGTTTCCACTCCGGCTCCAGGAAGACACTGCTTGTAGGCATAAGTATTTGTTTACTGCTTGTTGCCTTCATCGTAAGCTCCATGGGGATGAGAGTGATGTCTCTTTGGTTCACTGCTGTATCTTCAATGGTTGGCACAATGCCTTATATATAGTAAATACTCAATAAATACATGTTATGTTAAATGAATAAAATATAAATTGTAAAACAATCCAAATGGTGAAATTAAATCTGTATATATAAGTAACATCAGCTCATTATTGCCGAGGTATTCTTTCACGTGCCAAAATTTGCTGATAGCATGTCCTGACGTCTTTATAACTTAAAAGTCTATAAATTCCAATCTTTGTATTAATAATAACACCAAAAATACTAGCTAACATTTACTGAGCACTTTTTATGTGCCAGACTGTATTGGCTACATAAATAGTGCCTAAAATTTAGTCCTCCAGGGGTGCCTGGCTGGCTCGGTGGGTTAAGCCCCTGCCTTCTGCTCAGGTCATGATCTCAAGGTCCTGGGATAGAGCCCTGCATCGGGCTCTCCGCTCAGCGGGGAGCTTGCTTCCCCCCCTTCTCTCTGCCTGCTGCTCTGCCTACTCGTGATTTTGATCTCTCTCTCTCTCAAATAAATAAATAAAATCTTAAAAAAATTAAGTCTTTGACTTATTTCACTCAGCATAATCTCTTCCAGTCCCGTCCATGTTGATACAAAAGTTGGATATTCATCCTTTCTGATGGAGGCATAATACTCCATAGTGTATGAGGACCACATCTTCCTTACCCATTCGCCCAGTGAAATAAGTCAAGCAGAGAGAGCCAATTGTCATATGGTTTCACTTATTTGTGGAGCATAACAAATAACATGGAGGACATGGGGAGATGGAGAGGAGAAGGGAGTTGAGGGAAATTGGAAGGGGAGGTGAACCATGAGAGACTATGGACTCTGAAAAACAATCTGAGGGTTTTGAAGGGGCAGGGGGGTGGGAGGTTGGGGGACCCAGGTGGTGGGTATTATGGAGGGCACGGATTGCGTGGAGCACTGGGTGTGGTGCATAAATAATGAATTTTGTTACGCTGAAAAGAAATAAATAATAAAAAAAAATTTAGTCCTCCCAGCCAACTATTAAGATGGTACAGTTATTATGCCCATTTTTGAGGATGTGATAACCATAGTTTTTAGTTTCTTGCCCTTTTTAATGCATCATGGGAACTCCTAACTGTTTTCAGATTCCCTTGTTCTGTGAGAGATAATGTCAAAAAAATCTTTCAGGTAAATGATAAATTGACCAGATCCTTTTAAAATTCCAAAACAGGCATCCCAGACTGAGATCATTTACCACTCCCTTCCCCCAGGCTTCTGAAAGCTAGAAATGCCAGTGGTGGTGATTTAAACCATGTCTTACCAGTTCTTCTCTGATTTCCCTTGCCTATGCTCAGGTACTGGAAAAATCAGGTAAAATGATCACGAGGTCAAGGGCAAGGCAGCCTTGAAGGGATAAACCTGCAGCTGAAGGAAACTAGAAGGGAAGAGAATAGTCCTACCCACTTATGTTTTGATGATGTGGCCGTCCATGGAGACTGTGTGTGTAGGAGGTGTGCCCATCAAGAAAAAAGATTAATTTGACACACATAGTTAAATAATAGTGCCTTACTTTTGTACAGGGCTGGACAGTTTGCAAAAGTGCTTTCATGTCCATGATTGAATTAGATTCTCATAACTGCTCATGAAAAGTGGATATTATGAACATCCCATTAAAGATGAGCAAACAGAGGCTTCTCATGGGTAAGGATGGAGGCCCACAGCTTACATGAGACTCAGTCCTGGCTTGGTTCCAGAGCTTATGGTTCCCAAGGCTTCTGCCACCCCATGTATACATCCTGCAGAGACAGCCCCTCAGAGGATAGCTCTTGGAGTTCAGAGCACTTCTGACACGGGTGCCTCTCTGTCCAAGAAAACCAATTACACCTGACTTGGCACCAAAATCTTGTCACTCAGGTAAATCATTACCTTATTCACCAGACTTAGCTGGCTCCTGGCAACTTTGACCTATTTCCAAAAATCAAATAAAAAACTTTCTCAAAGGTAGAAACTTTGTCAATTGACAAACTGATGAAATTCAAAAGAATGGCATATACAGAGAAATTCCTGGAATTTACAAATATTAATGATGGACCTTGAGGTGTTTAAAAAACCTTTCAATTTTTGTTCTTGTCTGCATACTTGAAATCTCTAATAATAAGCCATGTTTTGCTTTAATGAGAAACAATAAAAACAGATTTCTTAAAGAAAAATGTTGAAAGCAAATATAGCAGAATACTAGCAGCTATTTCTAACCTGTAAATATAAATGATTGTCATTTGTGTGCAAGTGTGTTTTCCTGCACCCAAATCCCCCCCAATCTTTTGAGCAATAGAACCATCATGCAATAAGTGGAAAGCCTTTCAGGGGGCTTTGCTTAAAAGGAGACCACACTAATTTGTCTGTGCACACACCAGTATGTTGATTTAAAATAAATGTGTAGGTCATTTTATGCCTCATTCATAGCCCAACTGTCAGTTATGACTTTGGCTACTCTTGGAGTCAGGGGGCTTTAATCATAGCATGGCTCAGCTTTCTCATATGTTTGGTCGAAGACTCTCTATCCATCTGTTATTCAGGGTAGTGAGGTGGCCATATTTGGGAGAATAGCAAAGGCAAGGATAAACCTACTTCCTTTCTACCCTCCCCCTTAGTGGTCCAGAAAACTCTGGTTTATGTCCTTCCAGTGGCAAATATTAGTCTCTTGATGATGCATTCCACAATCCTGAGGTTAATAAATGACTTGGAAGAAAAGCAAGTCATTTATCACGGACTTTGGTGTGACTCTTAGACCAGTCATTGAAAAAATACTGTGCTATGGGTGCTTTCAAACAAAGAACTGACCTTACTGCTCTGTTGCCATGTGTCCAGTTAGGGGACATGGTCTTTTCTTTGTTATTTTCACTCCAAGGACTCCTTAGCAGCCAAAAGAGATTTTATTTGGCTAAATTCTCACCATTAGAGTCCAGACTATAAGGCATTCCTGTACAATCCAAGTACAGAGTGAATGACAACTGAGTTTACCTGAATAATAGTACGTCTTTCTCTGTTGGGCCAGAGTTGGGACTTAGACGTGTTCAGCATGTGTCATTTGATGATCTTAATGTTCCCAGTCCACTCTCACCCCTTTTATCTAGTCCACTCTCTCCCTGGGGTTTTTGAACATTCTGAACTAAGAGAGAACAGTAAGGTTGTGTCTACATCCTCTTTTCTTAGTCATCCAAGTGAGAGATTGGAGAACTTGATTCTCTTCCAGCTCTGAAGCTGCTTGTCTGTACCCCCTTTTAAGATACCATAAAGTTACTGTAGCATATTTTTAGAGAAGTTCTGAAGAAAACTTTTTTTTAGAAGCCAGCGCAAATCAAAGACTTTAATGAGCAAAGTAGACATTCCCCATTAGAGACTCTTAAAAGGATCTTTAAGTGGATGCTGTAGGCAGAAAAAAAGGGAGCAGAGTCATAAAGTAGAATCGACAAACTTAAAAGAGCAAATAAAAGAATCTGGTAAATGAAAGTTCAGAGGGACAAAAGAATAAGGAAATAGTATACTACAACAAATAATATGCAAGTACTTCCAAGAGTCACCTTGGAGTTTTCAAGAAGAGGGGATAACACAGGGTCAGGTGTTGAGGAGCTAAATATGGGGAGAAAATGCACTGATAAAGGTCCAGGGCAGTTGGCAGAATTTGGCCAAGAGAAGGAAGCACATGGAAGAAATGAGAAAGGTATCTTCAATGGAGGGCTTGCACCTCTTAGAAACCACAGCGGAAATAGTCAGGAACCAGCTTGTACAAGTCATCTTAAATTATCTTTGACCTCTCTTTGCTATGGTTGTCCAACTGATGGATAAAAAAAATGAGTGTTGATTTGAGTAATTTAGATAGGTGTTTTGATACTGACTTAGCAACTAAACTCATATAGTAAGAAAAAAGATAGAAGGAGTCTATAGTGTTTATAGCCAATATATGAGTCACAGGGTCAGGTGACTACTAAAGCACTGGGTTGTTAACAAGGACCAGGAGGACCAAGAACCCTATCATAACTACCCTTGGCCTACACTTGCTATGCCACACGGTGTTCAGGTATGTATATTTCAGTCTTAGAGAAGGGGATCCAGACAAACTGGCTTCTGTCCAGAGAAGGCATATAGGACAATAAAAGCTTGAAAATGAAGTGATGGGGCATTTGGGTCACTCAGTCGGATAAGCATCCAATCCCTGGTTTCTGCTCAGGTCCTGATCTCAGGGTCATGTGATGGAGCCCTATGTTGTCACGCCCTGAGCTTGGTGGGGAGTCTGCTTGTCCTTCTCCCTCTGCTCCCCCTGAAATCATGCTCTTTCTTGCTCTCTAATAAATGAATAAATTCTTAAAAAAAAAAAAAAAAAGACCTCTCTGATTAGGAAGATGGCGGAGAAGTAGCAGGCTGAGACGACATCAGGTAGCAGGAGATCAGCTGGATAGCTTATCTAACCATTGTGAACACCTACAAATCCAACGGGAAATCGAAGAGAAGAAGAGCAACAATTCCAGAAACAGAAAATTGACCACTTTCTGAAAGGTAGGACCTGCGGAGAAGTGAATCCAAAGCGAAGGGAAGACAGACCGCGGGGGGAGGGGCCGGCTCCCGGCAAGCGGCGTAGCAACGGAAAACAATATCAGGACTTTTAAAAGTCTGCTCCATGGAGGGATATCGCTCCAGAGGCTAAACCGGGGGGAAGCCCAGGCGGGGTCAGTGTAACCCCAGATCCCGCGGGGTCACAGAAGGACCGGGGGTGTCTGAAGGCCGCAGAGCTCGCAGGTATTAGAGCGGGGAAGCTGGCTACAGCGACAAAGCCGAGGAGTGAGCTCTCAGCCCGGGGTTACCTTGTGCCGGTCGCAGGCTGGGTGGGCTCAGAGTGTGGCCGGAGGCCACGGAGACGGAAGCAACTGGGCGTTTTTCTCAAAGTGCCAGCAATTGATTGCTTTCCTCCAGGGGCGACCACAGGCCAGGGAGGCGGGGTGGTTGGGCGCTTTTCTCTGAGGGCGCACTGAAGAGCGGGACCCTAAGTTCTCGGCTACCCGGTCCGAGAGATTGGGAGGCCGCCATCTTCATTCCCGTCCTCCGGAACTCTACGGAAAGCGCTCAGGGAACAAAAGCTCCCAAAAGCAAACCCGAGCGGATTACTTAGCCCGGCCCCTGGCAAGGGCAGTGCAATTCCACCTGCAGCCAAGACACTTGAGAATCACCACAACAGGCCCCTCCCCCAGAAGATCAACAAGAAACCCAGCCAAGACCAATTTCACTCACCAAGAACTGCGGAATTATAGAGTAGGAGAAAGCAAATCTTATCTGGACAAAATGACAAGGCGGAAAAACTCACCACAGAAAAAAGAACAAGAGGCAGTACCGAAGGCTGGAGACCTAATCAATACGGACATTGGTAACATGACAGATCTAGAGTTCAGAATGAGGATTCTCAAGGTTCTAGCCGGGCTCGAAAAAGGCATAGAAGATATTAGAGAAACCCTCTCCAGAGAGATAAAAGCCCTTTCTGGAGAAATAAAAGAACTAAAATTTAACCAAGCTGAAATCAAAAAAGGTATTAATGAGGTGCAATCAAAAATGGAAGCTCTCACTGCTAGGATAAATGAGGCAGAAGAATTAGTGACATAGAAGACCAAATGACAGAGAATAAAGAAGCTGAGCTAAAGAGAGACAAACAAATACTGGACCACGAGGAGAGAATTCGAGAGATAAGCGACACCATAAGACGACACAACATTAGAATCATTGGGATTCCAGAAGAAGAAGAAAGAGAGAGGGGAGCAGAAGGTATACTGGAGACAATTATTGGAGAGAATTTCCCTACTATGGCAAAGGGAACAAACATCAAAATCCAGGAGATGCTAAGAACGCCCCTCAAAATCAATAAAAATAGGTCCACACCTCGTCACCTGATAGTAAAATTTACAAGTCTTAGCGACAAAGAGAAAATCCTGAAAGCAGCCCGGGAAAAGAAGTCTGTAACATACAAGGGTAAAAACATTAGATTGGCAGCAGACCTATCCACAGAGACCTGGCAGGCCAGAAAGAACTGGCATGATATATTCAGAGCGCTAAATGAGAAAAACATGCAGCCAAGAATACTATATCCGGCTAGGCTATCATTGAAAATAGAAGGAGAGATAAAGAGCTTCCAGGACAAACAAAAGCTGAAAGAATTTGCAAACACCAAACCAGCTCTACAGGAAATATTGAAAGGGGTCCTCTAAGCAAAGAGAGACCCTAAAAGTAGTAGATCAGAAAGAAACAGAGACAATATACAGTAACAGTCACCTTACAGGCAATACAATGGCACTAAATTCATATCTCTCAATAGTTACCCTGAATGTTAATGGGCTAAATGCCCCAATCAAAAGACACAGGGTATCAGAATGGATAAAAAAACAAAACCCATCAATATGCTGCCTACAAGAAACTCATTTTAGACCCAAAGATACCTCCAGATTTAAAGTGAGGGGGTGGAAAACAATGTACCATGCTAATGGACATCAGAAGAAAGCCGGGGTGGCAATCCTTATATCAGATCAATTAGATTTTAAGCCAAAGACTATAAAAGAGATGAGGAAGGACACTATATCATACTCAAAGGGTCTGTCCAACAAGAAGACCTAACAATCTTAGATATCTATGCCCCTAACATGGGAGCAGCCAACTATATAAACCAATTAATAACAAAATCAAAGAAATACATCGACAGTAATACAATAATAGCAGGGGACTTTAACACTCCCCTCACTGAAATGGACAGATCATCTAAGGAAAAGATCAACAAGGAAATAAAGGCCTTAAATGACACACTGGACCAGATGGACATCACAGATATATTCAGAACATTCCATCCCAAAGCAACAGAATATACATTCTTCTCTAGTGCACATGGAACATTCTCCAGAATAGACCACATCCTGGGTCATAAATCAGGTCTCAACCCGTATCAAAAGATTGAGATCATTCCCTGCATATTTACAGACCACATTGCTCTGAAGCTAGAACTCAATCACAAGAGGAAATTTGGAAAGAACACAAATACATGGAGACTAAACAGCATCCTTCTAAAAAATGAGTGGGTCAACCAGGAAATTAAAGAAGAATTGAAAAAATTCATGGAAACAAATGATAATGAAAACACAACGGTTAAAAATCTGTGGGACACAACAAAGGCAGTCCTGAGAGGAAAATATATAGCAGTACAAGCCTTTCTCAAGAAACAAGAAAGGTCTCAAATACACAACCTAACCCTACACCTGAAGGAGCTGGAGAAAGAACAACAAAGAAAGCCTAAACCCAGCAGGAGAAGAGAAATCATAAAGATCAGAGCAGAAATCAATGAAATAGAAACTAAAAAAACAATAGAACAAATCAACGAAACTAGGAGCTGGTTCTTTGAAAGAATTAATAAGATTGACAAACCCCTGGTCAGACTTATCAAAAAGAAAAGAGAAAGGACCCAAATAAATAAAATCATGAATGAAAGAGGAGAGATCACAACCAACACTAAAGAAATACAAACAATTATAAGAACATACTACGAGCAACTCTACGCCAACAAATTTGACAACCTGGAAGAAATGGATACATTTCTAGAGATATATAAACTACCACAACTGAACCAGGAAGAAATAGAAAACCTGAACAGACCCATAACCAGTAAGGAGATTGAAACAGTCATCAAAAATCTCCAAACAAACAAAAGTTCAGGACCAGATGGCTTCCTAGGGGAATTCTACCAAATATTTAAAGAAGAATTAATTCCCATTCTCCTGAAACTGTTCCAAAAAATAGATATGGAAGGAAAACTTCCAAACTCATTTTATGAGGCCAGCATCACCTTGATCCCAAAACCAGACAAGGATCCCACCAAAAAAAAATAATTACAGACCAATATCCTTGATGAACACAGATGCGAAAATTCTCACCAAAATACTGGCCAATAGGATCCAACAGTACATTAAAAGGATTATTCACCACGACCAAGTGGGATTTATTCCAGGGCTGCAAGGTTGGTTCGACATCCACAAATCCATCAATGTGATACAATACATTAATAAAAGAAAGAATAAGAACCATATGATACTCTCAATAGATGCTGGAAAAGCATTTGACAAAGTGCAACATCCCTTCCTGATTAAAACTCTTCAAAGTGTAGGGATAGAGGGCACATACCTCAATATTATCAAAGCCATCTATGAAAAACCCACTGCAAATATCATTCTCAATGGAGAAAAACTGAAAGCTTTTCCGCTAAGGTCAGGAACACGGCAGGGATGTCCGTTATCACCACTGCTGTTCAACATAGTACTAGAAGTCCTAGCCTCAGCAATCAGACAACAAAAAGAAATTAAAGGCATCCAAATTGGCAAAGAAGACGTCAAACTCTCACTCTTTGCAGATGATATGATACTATATGTGGAAAACCCAAAAGGCTCCACTCCAAAACTGCTAGAACTTATACAGGAATTCAGTAAAGTGTCAGGATATAAAATCAATGCACAGAAATCAGTTGCATTTCTTTACACTAACAACAAGACAGAAGAAAGAGAAATTGAGGAGTCAGTCCCATTTACAGTCGCACCCAAAACCATAAGATATCTAGGAATAAATCTAACCAAAGAGGCAAAGAGTCTGTACTCAGAAAACTATAAAGTACTCATGAAAGAAATTGAGGAAGACACAAAGAAATGGAAAAATATTCCATGCTCATGGATCGGAAGAACAAATATTGTGAAAATGTCTATTCTACCTAAAGCAATCTACACATTTAATGCAATCCCTATCGAAATCCCATCCACTTTTTTTAAAGAAATAGAACAAATAATCCTAAAATTTATATGGAACCAGAAAAGACCTCGAAGAGCCAAAGGAATATTGAAAAATAAAGCCAAAGTCGGTGGCATCACAATTCCAGACTTCAAGCTCTCTTACGAAGCTGTCATCATCAAGACAGTATGGTACTGTCACAAAAACAGACATATAGATCAATGGAACAGAATAGAGAGCCCAGAAATAGACCCTCAACTCTATGGTCAACTAATCTTCGACAAAGGAAGGAATGTCCAATGGAAAAAAGACAGCCTCTTCAACAAATGGTGCTGGGAAAATTGGACAGCCACATGCAGAAAAATGAAATTGGACTATTTCCTTACACCACACACGAAAATAGACTCAAAATGGATGAAGGACCTCAATGTGAGAAAGGAATCCATCAAAATCCTTGAGGAGAACGCAGGCAGCCACCTCTTTGACCTCAACCACAGCAACTTCTTCCTAGGAACATTGCCAAAGGCAACAGAAGCAAGGGCAAAAATAAACTATTGGGATTTCATCAAGATCAAAAGCTTTTGCACAGCAAAGGAAACAGTTAACAAAACCAAAAGACAACTGACAGAATGGGAGAAGATATTTGCAAACGACATATCAGATAAAGGGCTAGTATCCAAAATCTATAAAGAGCTTAGCAAACTCAACACCCAAAGAACAAATAATCCAGTCAAGAAGTGGGCAGAGGACATGAACAGATATTTCTGCAAAGAAGACATCCAGATGCCCAACAGACACATGAAAAAATGCTCCACATCACTCGGCATCAGGGAAATACAAATCAAAACCACAATGAGATACCACCTCACACCAGTCAGAATGGCTAAAATTAACAAGTCAAGAAATGACAGATGCTGGCAAGGATGCGGAGAGAGGGGAACCCTCCTACACTGCTGGTGGGAATGCAAGCTGGTGCAACCACTCTGGAAAACAGTGTGGAGGTTCCTCAGAAAACTGAAAATAGAGCTACCCTATGACCCAGCAATTGCACTACTGGGTATATATCCTAAAGATACAAACGTGGTGCTCCGAAGGGGCACGTGCACCCGAATGTTTATAGCAGCAATGTCCACAATAGCCAAACTGTGGAAAGAGCCTAGATGTCCATCAACAGATGAATGGATAAAGAAGAGGTGGTATATATATACAATGGAATACTATGCAGCCATCAAAAGAAATGAAATCTTGCCATTTGCGACGACGTGGATGGAACCAGAGGGTATCATGCTTAGCGAAATAAGTCAATTGGAGAAAGACAACTATCATATGATCTCTTTGATATGCGGAAGTGGAGATGCAATGTGGGGGGGTTGGGGGGAGCTAGGAAAAGAAAAAATGAAAAGATGGGATTGGGAGGGAGACAAACCATAAAAGACTCAATCTCAAGAAACAGACTGAGGGTTGCTGTGGGAGGGGGCACGGGAGAGGGTGGTGGGGATATGGACATTGGGGAGGGTATGTGCTATGATGAGTGCTGTGAAATGTGTAAACCTGGAGATTCACAGACCTGTACCCCTGGTGATAAAAATACATTATATGTTTATTAAAATTAAAAAATAAAATAAAATTTAAAAATTAAATTATATTAAATTAAATTTTTAAAAAAAGGAAATAAAGTGAAGCCATGAGGAGGAAACAGTTGTGGGAACTAACACTGATGGTTTGTTGGGAGGAAAGAACTCTTAGTTGGGACATGATTGGAGTCCTCAGGATGCTGAAAGAGGTCTTGGGTTTTTTCTCGGTGGGTACAAAGAATAGGACTGGACAGAGAGGCAGATATTCCAGGGAGACAGATTTTGGTGTGAAGTAAGAAAGAATTTTCTAGCTATCAAAACTGTACTAGGCATGGGAAAAGTTTCCTATTACAACTGTTAGGAGAATGCAACAATGGAAATATATGCCTCCCAAAGTGAGGGTGTGAAAGTGTTCAGGAAGAGGCTGGAGGAGCCGGTGTGAGGGAAGCAGAGGGGACATCGGGCCGTGGGTGAGTGTGGACAGATGATCTCCATGTCCCACTAAAAGAATCTACAATGCTAAGAACTACCTTGAATTTATACTGCACCTTTCTTTCTTAGAAATTAAAGTGCTTTTACTTCTAGCCTCACAAGAGCAATGAATCACAGAGTAATGAAACAACTTGCTTAAAAATTGTTTGAACTAATTTGGGATAAAAATCCTTCATAAGGATATAATTCTCAATGGTTTTTATACACTTATACACATGAAACTACTTGAGTTTACCTAGAGGCAACATGCTACATATATCCAAGGCAAGCTTTTCAGATTTTATAGGGTAAATATGGAGATACTGATTTATATGTTTTAATATGTAAATAAGTTGAATCAAAGAGTCCTAATGCCAAATATGTAAAATAAAGTAAACAAATGCATTTACTCACATTGACTTTTGGTTAGTCACTCCTGCCATATGGGCCCAGCAGATGAGGACCACCTTTGTGATTCCTTCTAGCTATGAGATGTTGTATACTAACTATCAAAACCAAAGACAGCTTTCAAACATGATGTCCCAGAGAGGCAGCTAGCCCTTGACAGGAAGTTGGCTGGCAGCAGGTATCGAAGGGGAATGGAGAACTTACACCCTACCTATTTTTTATCCATCGCTTATTTACACTGTAGGTGAGTAAAAACCCAGTATCAAAAAGCATCGTTTGATTCTAGTCCTATGTGCAGTTAGTCTTTGGCTCTCTCTGGCACCTCTGGTATTGTATTCCCTCCACTAGGGCAATGAATCCAACTTCTTCCTTTTCCCTGTCCCACCCCTGGGCCCGAGTCCAAGTAAAAGTGACTTTGGTAGGGACTGCAGCTCCTGAAGTAATGAACATGACTTCAAGGCTTGTCTGCTTGAGGTACCTTACATTTTCTTAATTACTTTAAGAATAAATCCAGTTTATCTGCTTAAATCTGTTACTTCCTGGGGCTTAGGTTTCTGATTTATCCAGCACTTACTATCTTAGCTGGCAGGGGCCCATCTTTTGTGGAACAGATCTTAGCAAAGAATTTTCACTTAAATGGCCATCCCATCACTGCCCTTCCCAAAAGCTATGCAGGTCTCACTGTCTTCCTTCCCCTTCATGTCCTTTGTTGGATGCAGACTGAATAATCAGCAGCCCCTGATTTATTTGCTTATTCGTGGTCTCCTTCATACTTTCCTATGAAGGAAAGTATTGTTCTGTCCCAAATCTCCCATTTCCTCCTGTGTTTCCCCCTTCTTTCATTTCTCCCATGTTTGGACTGACCATCTGTCATCCTCCAGTCATGAAGTCCAGGGCTGGTATTCATGGTTACAGCCTTCCTCCTTCTTTCTCAGGCACTTTAATAATTTTGTTTCCTTGTCTCTTGATGGTCACTGTTGGTATGTTTTAAGGAGATGGTATTAGGACAGTGTCGTGTTTTTGTTTTTAAGTAGGGTCCATGCCCAAGTTAGGTTTGAACTTACAATGCTGAGATCAAGACATGAGCTCAGACCAAGACCAAGATATGAGCTGAGATTGACAGTTGGATTCTTAACCAACTGAGTCACCCAGGTGCCCCAGGACAGTGTTTTCTAGGTGTGGTTCATGGACCTTCAACATCAGCATCACCTGGGAACTTCTTAGAAATGCAAATTCTCAGGCCCCACACCAGGCCTGCTGAGTCATAAACTTTGGGGTGGGGCCCACCAACATTTGATTCTGATACTCATCCACTGCATTAGGAAGTGGTTTTGGCTGGGACTCAGAACTACTCAAATCCTGCCCTCAAGGTCTCAGAGGAAAATGTTTGTACAGAGAATATAGGGCTTTGGCTCCAAACGCCAGTGTCAAATTCTAATGGGCCACATAGAAAATCCCTTTTCTATACTACATTAGCTTAAGTAATCTAGATCTAAGGCATATGATTTTGCCTCTTGTTCCAAGTCTAAACTTGAGTAAGTTTCCTAATCAAGTATGAAAAAAGTGTGCTCCAACATAGAAGGCATCTCTGTGCAAGAGATGTCAAGCACTGTATATAATGATGAAATGTTAAAAGCCATCCTTTTAAAATTAGAAATAAGACAAGGATGTCCCATCATCATTTCTCTTTAACGTTTTCTCAGAGGTTTTAGACAATTTAGTAATATAATAGGAATGTATCAGAAATGTAAGATTTAGAAAAGAAAGATAAAAGTATCAATTATAGACAATATGACAATCTTAGAATCTACATACATATAACTAGAATTCATAAGAGAATTTGGCAAAGTTGCCAGTTATATAGTAGAGAAAAGCCAATTGCATTTCTATTAACCATCAACAACAAATATATGCTTTATAAATAGGTACTATTTATAATAGAAAAAAGTTAGTTTCTTCAGAAGAGAATGAACTAAAGATGTGTAAGAACCTTTTGGAGAAAATTTCACATTATTGAAAGGCACTGAAGAAAATCTAAATAAATTGAGATCTCTCCTGTATTCATGGAAGACTCAATATTGTTATCATGTCAGTTCTCCCCAGATTGATCTATAGATTGACTATATTCTAATTAAAATCTCAACAGATATGTGTTTGTGTGTTGCATGTACACACCTTGACAAACTGCTTCTATAATTTATATGGATGAACAAAGGCCTAAAATAGTCAATGGTCCCAAAGAAGAAGAAAGGGGAAGGGAGGCTCATCTTACCAGCTGGCCAAAACAATATTATGCTGGAATAATTGAGATAGTTGATAATGGCAGGGAAGACAAATAGTATAGAACAGAGAACACAGAAAGAGACTCATGGATACACAGAACCTTGATAATTAAGATGATATTGTATTGGTGGGAGAAGGAGTGGACTGTACCTAAGAAGTGTTGAGACAAGTAGTTACCTGTGTGGAAAGAGTGAATTTGGACCTGTACTCAGATCATACACAAAAATCAACTGCAAGTGGCTTGAAGATTTAAGTGTGGTAGGCAAAGGATGCAAGGCAGCTGAGTCCCACACACCCACTCCTCCTCCCACCCCCACCTGTACTCCTACTTCACCTGCCATTACTAAACCCCACTCATTCTGAGTTTCCAGGCAGGCAGATGCACAGTTGAATCCCAAGCCAGAGTAACCTTGAACTCGTGGAATCTTTTAAGAAATGAAAGCAAATCCTGCCATCATGATGCAGCTCAATACCATGTAAATCCACTTTTTAAAAAAATGTGACCTTCTCTGCCATTTTTTTTTCCCATTTTAATAAACATATAATGTATTTTTATCCCCAGGGGTACGGGTATGTGAATCGCCAGGTTTACACATTTCACAGCACTCATCATAGCACATACCCTCCCCAATGTCCATTTCCCCACCACCCTCTCCCGTCCCCCCTCCCCCCAGCAACCTTCAGTCTGTTTTTTGAGATTGAGTCTTTTATGGTTTGTCTCCCATATGATCTCTTTGATATGAGGAAGTGGAGATGCAATGCGGGGGTTTGGGGGGAGGTAGGAAAAGAAAACTTCTCTGCCATTTTTAAGACAAGATTTCCATTAATAAGCCATTACATTTTCCATTAATAAAGTTTATGGTTTGCACAAAAAATTTTTAGAAGAAAATGTCGAATGTCTTATAACCCAAGTATGGAAAGATTTCTCAAGCAAGTTTAAAAAAACACAAATAATACAAGAAAGATGACAAATTAACTTTAGTTAATGTAGTTTTAGTTAGTGTAGTTTAGCTACATTAAACTAAGAACTGCTCATAAAAAGATCCTGTAAAGTGAAAAGACAGGCTGCAAACAGGAAGGGGATAGTTGCAGCAATGTAACTGAAAAAGGAGTAGTAGTCAGAATGTACAACATTCCTATTGAAAGGAAAATAGAAGCCTCCCAATGGGAAAGCAATGGGCAAAAGACATGAACAGGCATTTCTGAGGGAAAAACTTATGAATAGACAAGGAAAAAAATACATACACATCGGTAATCAAATTAAAACCATAGGGGTGCCTGGGTGGCTCAGTGGGTTAAAGCCTCTGCCTTCAGCTCAGGTCATGATCCCGGGGTCCTGGGATTGAGTCCCACATCAGGCTCTCTGCTCAGCAGGGAGCCTGCTTCCCCCCACAACCTCTCTCTCTGCCTGCCTCTCTGCCTACTTGTGATCTCTGTCAAATAAATAAATAAAATCTTAAAAAAAATTAAAACCATAACAATTTGGAAACCACTCAACTGTTGGCAAGGATGTAGATAAATGATAACTCTCAAACAATAATTGTGGAAGTTTAAGTTGGTAAAATCACTTCGGAAATCTATTTCACATTGTCTAGGAAACATGAAGATGTGCATACCCTAAACCTAGTATTTTTATCCCTAGGTAGAATGAACTAGAGACTCTTGCATATGTGCCAAGGAGTCATGTACAAAACTGTTTATAACATTTTAAAAATAACACCAGAGGGGCGCCTGGGTGGCTCAGTGGGTTAAAGCCTCTGCCTTCGGCTCAGGTCATGGTCTCGGGGTCCTGGGATCGAGCCCCGCATCGGGCTCTCTGCTCCTCAGGGAGCCTGCTTCCTCCTCTCTCTCTGCCTGCCTCTCTGCCTAGTTGTGATTTCTCTCTGTCAAATACATAAAAAAAAAAAAAAAAAAAACAAACACCAGAGAACTGCAAATACCAACTGCTGATCAACAGGAGAATAGATAAACTTTGTTACTCCTTTAGAGTGAAATTCTATACAGCAGTGAAAATGGATGAAGCACAGCTATAGCCATTAACATGGATTACTCTCACAAATATAATATTTTTAGAAGTGCACATTAAAGTATGCAAATAGGATGATTCCATTTGTACAAAATTCAAAACAATGCAAATTAAACAATAGTGTTAAGGGATACAATGTGTCTCTGATATAATATATATACTAAAAAGCCACTCATTTTGTAAAATCATGCATTATCAATAACAGAGATTATGGACTATTTTCCTCTGGAAAAAATAGAAAAAATTCCAGATAACTTTGTAAACAGAATATTAATAAAACCAATAAAAATCCTAGTAAAAACATTAGTATGGTTAGAAGACATATTACATTCTTAGTAAATAAAGATGTCTGCAAATATTAGAATTAATCTTACAGAAAAGAGGAAAATAGCTTCTTAGAAGGCTGAAGGAAGGTTGAGGAAGCTGATTTGGGACAAAGATTCTAAGCCTGAAGTTCAGGAAGAACTGTGTAATAAACATTTCCTAGACAGGTGCAAGTACTTCCCAGACAGAGTGAGGCTAAAATGAGCCAAGAGAAGTACTTGGGGTGGGTAAGTTTTGTGTACAGAAATTCTTAGCTTGCTGCATTCAGCCTTGTGAGTATACTTTGCAGTTAGCTACTGCTCCTTAGTAGTACAGAACATATATGTGGGGAGAAAAATATTATATAAACAATGTGACTTTTGTGTATATTGACATAATTCCCTTTTTTACTCATTGCATATGAACTAGTGTGCATTAAAGTAACACAAGTTGTAGCATAGTCAACTGAACATACACATATATTTCATAAAACTATTAGGTAAGAGAATGTGAAATACAAATTCCTTCCTTTTTCGAGGAAGGAACAGGATGGGCTTGATTAGAGGCATAGATGGGTTCCAAAGGATTAATTTTCTTAAACTGATTATTTTATTATTACTCTTTAAACCACACACGTATATTACATAGCTCTAGTATGAATGACATACTTCATAATTAATCAAGCAATGTTTGATATTTTCACTGTAAAATGTTAGGAAATGTAAAAGGAAGAATCAAAAATTGAAGTTAGTTATGTAATGTACTAAGAAAAGAAACTAGGGTTTTTTTGGTTTAAAAACAATATTTACTAACTGAAATATATATAAGCAATGTACAAAGTTATAAAGAAGACATCAAAATAAACAAAATTAAAAATCACCCAAAGAGTCCATCACCAGGAGCCCTCCTTCTGGTGACTATATATACACATGCATGGATAATTTTACAGAAAGGGATCATATTATACATTCTGGACTGCAACCCAGTTTTTTTTTTCATTCAACAAATGTGTTTGTTTCCATAAATATGTAACAATCATATTTAACAGCTTCACAGTGATTAATGGTGTAACCAGTCATCTATTGCAGGGCATTTAAGATATATCTTCTTTTTCTCCTATTACAAACAATATTTCAGTTAACTTATCTTCAAATACTTCTTTAACACTTGTCTGATTATCTCTTTAGGATTAATTCCTAGAGGTGGAAATACTGTGTCATGAACTTTTTTGGCCAAGGATGATTTGCTCTTTTCAAAGATTACTTGCTTTAAAAAAAAAAAAAAAAACCCAATATATACATTTTTCAAAATACAGAGAGTGCCAGCTGATGTTTTGTTTTAGTATTTTCTTTTCTAAGGTGAAACTAGTCCTTCTACAATTGATTATGCTCTAAAGAAAAAGGCACGATTCAGAAAGCTTCACATCCCCTTCAGGAGCTTGAGTGGTAAACTTGTTTTTAAAAAAATATCTGAAAAAACACTTCAGAGAAGGTCCAAATGAAAGTCTGAAATGATTAGACTAAGTATTACCAGCTAAATGGAGGATATAAATAGATGAGAGACAGATAGATACATTCTCTAGAAGCAGAAATGGGGACTGCTAAACGGTCAATGAAGGAAGTCAGCAGAGAGATGATCAAAGCGATGAGAGCAGAAAGCAAGAATGGGAGGTGCTTTCCAAAGACACCCAGAGACCTGAAAGAAGGGGAGACAATGTGATAAGTATAGGAGATGTATATGAGTCAGCGGCAAGAGGCAGTTGGGCGGTGTCTCTTGGTTAGGAAACCAAGGTGCCCTGAGTCTAAGAAAAAAACGAATGAAAACCTGCATTAAGAAAAAAAGTTATTAAGGAAGCTGAGAAGATGGAACTCAACGGTCTGTAGAAAAGGTTGTTTGTGGAGGAAATTATAAATATAAAAAGAGCACTGGCAAATATGAACCACAGTCAAAGATCTTGTAATAAAAGAAAAAGAGTGAAATTTTCTTCACAGTGTAAGTGAAGGTGAGGAAAGGTGGTGGCTGGCTCCTGCTCTACAGGAGACATAAGGGTTGCCGGGCACAGAAACCAGGCAGCAGAAGGAAGGGGAGACAGCATTTAGTTCATTTAGACCAGGAAAAGGATTTGGTTCAAACAAGCTATAAATTTGCTACCTGAACCACAAGGTACAAAATACCAGACAAGAGCTTAGCTTCATGCAAACATTTCCAGCACATATGATCAGCTCCCCAAGCTCAGCTCTGCACGGCGATGGGCCAAAAGAACAATCCAAGAAGTCTTTAGCATAAAAACAAAAAACAGAGGGAATGAGCAAGATGCAGTTCCAAAGACTCCATGTCTTCAAACAACACACAGGCATTTCTCCAATTAAAGAAGGAAAATAAGTTTTTTTTTTTTTTTAAAGATTTTATTTATTTATTTGACAGAGAGAGATCACAAGTAGGCAGAGAGGCGGGCAGAGAGAGAGGGGAAAGCAGGCCCCCTGCTGAGCAGAGAGCCCGATGCGGGGCTCGATCCCAGGACTCTGGGATCATGATCTAAGGTGAAGGCAGAGGCCTTAACCCACTGAGCCACCCAGGCGCCCCAAGAAGGAAAATAAGTTTTAAAAAATGTCAGTGTCAATTTAAAAAGTACACAGATAAAAGAAGAAAATAAAAATTAGTCTGAATTCTATTAATCTCACAACTCTTCACATTTTTTATATATATTACATATCTGTGTCTCTAGCTCTGTGTCATTTCTCTTTGACTCTATTGTATCATATCTGCTTTTATGAAAATGTATGTAATCTGAAATCCTATACTGGTTACTATATCATGAACACATTTCTATGCCACTGAATATTCTTTTTCCAAATAATTTATAATGGCTACTTGGTATTTCATTACCTCTGTGTATCACAGTTAATTCCCTTCTGTTGGACATGGAATGTATTTCAAATTTTTCATATTATGAATATTGCCTCCCTAAGCTTCCTTAGGGTTAAATCTTTGCACATATTACTTATTCTTTCCTTAGTATAAATTCAGGCATGGAAATTGCTAGATTAAAAGAAAAGAACATTTTAAAAGCTTATAATATTGTTGCCAAATTGCCTTCAAATAAGGGTGTTTCCATTTATACTGTCATGGTAATACACAAGAGAGCTTTTGGCAAAATCATCATTTTTTTAAAGGATTTTATTTATTTATTTGACAGACAGAGATCACAAGTAGGCTGAGAGGCAGGCGGAGAGAGAAGAGGAAGCAGGCTCCCTGCTGAGCAGAGAGCCAATGCAGGGCTCAATCCCAGGACCCTGGGATCAGGACCTGAGCCGAAGGCAGAGGCTTTAACCCACTGAGCCACCCAGGCGCCCCAAAATCATCATATTTTTTGAAGAATGGAACAAAGCTCCCAGAAACTAAATTTTGACTATGGGCTTTGGAATTATGTGACATAGGTTTAAATCTAGGCTGTTCTACTTACTGGCCATGAGACCTCAGGCAAGCCATTTAACCTCACTAAACCTCAGTTTTTTCATTGTATTGGGGTAATACCTAACTAAAGTTTTTGATGGGATTAAACAAAGCAAGGTATAAAAATGCTTAGCGCAATGTCTGATACATTATGAACACTAAAGAAACAGTAAATGGTATTCCTTGGAATTTTTTTTTCTTATGGTTTCATATTGAAAGCTACCAACAATAGCACATTGAATGAGGCGCCACAGAGAAGGAATTCAGATTACAGGGGATACTAAATGAAGCATCAGGGCTACCACGAAACCGGCTCATTAATGTGGGTCAGAAAAAAAGCCTTCAATTAGAAAATGAACTGACTCTACAACTATGTTCTAGTGGTGTCATTTTAGCATCATAGCTGCACCAGGCTACAACACAAACAAATGAGCACTCTCCTACTGGTGGGCAGGGAGGAACGAAAGCGCCATGGGAAAGCTCACCCCTTTGTTATGAGGCCCAGCTGCTCGGCAGACCCCTCCTTACAAGGAAATAATGATAAGTTCTGGGGAAATTACAAAAGGAAGATTTTAAGCCCTGACATGTGTCAGCTGTCCTAGTGGGTTGATAACACCGCTCAAGCAATAACGGGAATAGCGACCTCAAAAAGGAGGAGGAAGACAGGCATGAAAGGAGGGAGGGAAGGAAAGGAGAAGGGAGGGGAGAAAATAACCAAAGTGTGCAGACCAAATGAATGGGTCCCACCATCTGGCCTAATAGATTTCATTAAAGGGGAAGGAGCTCCACAGATGTACAAACTGGGAGCGGACACTTGAGAACTCCTGACACACTTGGGTAAAGACATTCAATGAAGAATGCAGAATGAAATTGGGAAATAAAATAATGGAAATAGAATTTGAGGAAATATGGAAGGAGAGGAGGGTGTCTGGAAACCCTCAAAAAGAACCAGGTGTTACAGGGCATTGCTAGTGCTTCTCTGCCAAACACAGGGTCTCATAGAAAAGTTCCTTCTCATGATACTGTGGAACAACAGGGTAAACATTAGCAAACCAATCATAGCTGCAACACAAGGGAGGGGAAAGAAGGGTTAAGGTTGGCTTATTTTTTGACTTCTTGTTGATGTGTCTTGATTTCACCAAATTAGGAAGGGATAAGGTAAAGATGGGGGATAGGAAAGGAGAAGAATAGGAGGGGGGTGTGTGTGGGTAAGGGAAGCAATCGGTCCCCACAATGGCTACTCCACAAGGGATCCAAAGATGCAGGAGATGTACCCTGCTTTCGAGGAGTTTCAAATTCAGTTAGGAAGACAAAAATGCCTTAATATGAAAATGCAAACACATATGATAAATGTCAGGTAGGAACACAAGATGTGGTGGGTTGTTGGCTGTGGGCAGGTGTAGCTGAGAAAGCTTCCTGGTATAGAAGGCCTGCATGGGATCTGGATAGATGATGATGAGAGGGGAGGTTCTCGACTTGGGACTTGGCAGGAGCTAGGCAGCTGAGGCAGGACTGAGAAGCCATGTTGACTGGAGACCTGGTGATATGTGCCACCCCGGACAGGACAGTGAAATGGAAAGGGTTTGGGCTTTGGGGCCAAGAGGACTTGTACTTCTCACTTACTAGAAGTCCTAGTACCTCAGTTTTCTCACTTCTAAAATGAGGATGGTTGAAAGGATGAAAAAATACTATAAATAAAGCACTACACAGTTACTGGAGCATCGTAAGTGCTTGGAAAGTGATAGAAAATTTTAGTATATGACTACTTCTGGAGATAAAAGCACAGCATAGGAAGGAGAGGATAGGAGAACAGTAACATAAAAAACAAGTTGAAGATTTCCAGAAACGTAAATGTTCAAATAAGAAAGGTACAATGTAAAG
This sequence comes from Eira barbara, assembly GCA_020311275.1. Lineage (NCBI taxonomy): Eukaryota > Metazoa > Chordata > Mammalia > Carnivora > Mustelidae > Eira > Eira barbara. The sequence continues at coordinate 75,799,833 of JAHRIG010000027.1, forward strand.
GGTGATTAAAAATTAAAGACGGAATGGATCCGAGCAGGGCTACCTAAAGTGTGGTCCATGGATCAGCATCCCTAGTATCACCTTGGGAACTGGTGAGAATTATAGACATTTGGCTCTACTCCAAAGCTACTTAATCAGAATTTCTGGGGGGTGGAACTCAGAAATCTACATGTGAAGAATATTCCCATCCTTAAAGTTTAAAAGTCCTGAGCTGGAGGAATTGGAAAAATTTCTTGGCCAAGAGATTGGCTCAAAGTAGATACACCTGATTCCAGTTAGCTTTGACCTTAAAGTTAATCTTTCCACAAGTGCATGAAGGTTATTAATTTATGAAGAACTTTAGAGATTCTGCCTGGAACGTAAAACTATGGGAAATGGTTAAGATAGATGATAGTTACAGAATATGGGTACAGTAAGTGGGATTAAGTTATGTCAGTTTATGTCAGTTCATTTATGCTTTGTTGGTAATAAAGTTATAAGAAAAAACATGAGCCCCAAAGGTTTTCAGGGCTTTTCAGGGCCTTGAGGATTTTGGAGTTGTAAATGCCACAAAACAAAACAAAACAAATGCTACAAAACAAAAATGCCAAAAAACAAGCCTGTGTGGCAGGTACCCTTGTCATCCTCTTTGTGTAGATGAGAAAAGTAAGGCATGGAGAGGTTTCCAAGGTTACATGCTAATATGTGGCAGAGCCAGAATTTGAACCCAGGTGGTGAGACTCAAGAATCCATGTTTCTAGCTGCTAGACTATGTCGCTTTCCCCTGCCCCCGACTATAACTGATATAACCATTCCCTTTCTATTGGACATATAGGTTGTCTCTAGCATTTCACTTTCATAAATAAACGCTATAGAGGACCTCTTCAGATATAAGACTCTAACCATATTCCTGATATTTTGTTTAGGACGGAGTCCCAGAAACTGAAATCCTTGGTCAAGGTCCACACAAATTTTAAGACAATTGTTTTCCAGATAATGTGTTACGAGGGTAGCCATTTCATCCCACTCCACCTATATTATCTTTAGAGTCTTAGTATCTTTAATAAACAAACTAGCATACCATTTAAAAAAATTCTTCTTTTATTCATGTAAAGTTAAAATATTTGTATATACTCACCAACCACATGCTTTTCTTTATTTGAAAACTGTTAAATCCTTTGCCCACTTTTTGGAAACCACAGTTTTAATGTTCTTTCTATTAAATTCTATGCGCTCTTTAGATACTGAAACTTTTAACCTTTTGGCATATTTGGCCTGATTTGTTTTAGTTTGTTTTCCTTTTAATTATGACTTTTATACATAGTATTTTAAATGTTTAAGTAATAAAATCTATTAATATTTTCCTTCATGATTCTCTGCTACTTTCACACTTAAAAAAGAATTTCCTCATCCCCATAAAAAATCCTCTTTTCCTCCTCATACCTCCAAAAAGAAACTTTCCAAACTTCAAGTTTAGCTTGAAGTTACAATTTGAGGGAATATATTTACAGTAAGAAGTTCATTTCTTCAGAAAGCTATAAGACCTATGTGTGTTCACTTTTGCTAATAGATATCCGTGGAGTTGAGTTCCATGAAACCTGCATACAATCAAGAGACAGTCAGCTAGTGGGAAGAGTCGAGGGCTAGAAATAAATGTACTCAGGAGCGTTAATCCTCTCTGTCATCTATAGTCATGTTTTCTCTGGCAAGTTATTCCACCTCTCAGTGCCCTGTTTTTCTCATTTGTAAGATGATGATGCCTATCTTGCGCATCTCCCTTATTGACCTCCTGAGATGTTCTGAGGATCATATGAGTTAATATTAGGAAAGTGCTTTATCAACACCGAGTGCTATAGCAGTCTACATCTTGAGATTCGTTCCTTCATTCAGCTCCTCCAATGGACTCTGGGGTTTCAACACCAAGCAAGACCTGTTGTCTGTGCTGGATAAGGTTGAACAATGTGTGTTAGCTCTTTTAGATCTTTTAACAACCAACGAGTGGGCGAAATGAGGTGGGAGAAATGGGTGACGGGGTTCAAAAGGTACAAACTTCCAGTTATAAAAATAAGTCACAGGGATGTCATGAACAGCATGGCGACTGTAGTGCATATTTGAAAGTTGCTAAGAGAGTAGATCTTAGTTCCCATCACAAGAAAAAAATTGTTCATGGTGATGGATATTAACTAGACATTGTGGTGATCATTTTGCGATATATGCAAATATCGAATCATTATGTCGTATACTTGAAACTAATATAATGTATCTCAATTATAACTCAATAAAAAACCCAAATGAAGTAGGTGATATTAATAATCCCAGTTTATAGATAAGGAAACTGGAGCACAGAGAGGTTAAATAACTCACCCAAGGTCACACAGCTAGAAAGCTGTAGAGCTGGGACACAGGCCCAGGCAGTGTAACTCCAAAGTCTGGACTTTAAGCCATGAGGCTGTGCTGCTTCCCAAAAGATGAAGGTGGTAATTAGATAACTGCAGAGTGAAACGTTATTTGGAATATTTTCATTTTTAAGAATAAAGAAAGAGAAGGTCATATGGCCTCCTCACTACCTTTATCTCTTGAACTCTCCATTGACAAACAGTGCAAAAGGGCTCCCTTGGGCAGGGGTTTGCAGTATAGGCAAGAGCAGACTAGGATCCTGACCTGAAGGAGCTCTGATGGACTGGGGGTCTGAAGCTGTGGTGAAGAACCTTGGTCTGATGGTTCCGCTCTCACTGGCTCTCTCTGATCAGCTGGCACGTCCCCTCCTCTCCCTACCCATCCTCTCCCACAAGGGCTACCATACTGGAGACCTGGGTATCAAGACTGGCCTATCTGAGTGTGTAGAGCTAACTGAATGCCTGACATGCAGCTGGAGCTCAAACAATGCTGTGGAACTAAACTAAAGGCTTATGTTGGATTTCAGAAAAATTTAGAAGGACTAAATGGAGGACATGATAATTTTTTCAACCATCAACTTCCGTTAAGAGGAGAAAAACAACTTTTTTCCGAAGGACAACAGCTCACAATTATTGTTGGGGCGTGGGGGAAACAATAACAGTGTCTTTGAGCCTGCTTCTTTCTTTCTACATGAAAAATAGCAAGTAAACAAGAAACATGCTTGTTAGGAACTCCACCAACAAAAGAATGGGAGGAAGAAGTCAAATCACTTCATTTCTTACCGCTAGTAATTTTGCTTGTATGTATGTGAATGACTTGTTGAAAGAGTAGCTAAAATTAGTTTTCTCCCTGCAGGTATCACATTACCTTTGCCCCCATCATACTGATAAGCATTTCCCGAGGGTGGAGGAAAACAGGTTTCCACCCCAGTTCCTAGGGAAAAAAATCAATTACAGATGAGAAACCCATAAAAGCCAATTAATTCAGGTTACTTAACTGAAGAAATCATCATTCTTCCTGCTTTATCAGTGTAAGGAAAGATCTCAGACAGGAGCTGAGCCAAAGGATGTGGGCCAGTTAAGCAGCTACCATATGCCAGGCATTGTGGTAAGCACTTTCCCTATATAGTTCATGTAAACCTCACAACCACCCTTTCAAGGAGACATTACCTCTGTTTTACAGATATCTAAGGGAATATCCCCCAGAGAGGTGAGGTATGTTGCCCAAAGTCACAGAGATGGACAGTCCACTTTCATCCAAATTCTAGACTGTCTAGGGCAGAGGCAGACCTTATTTTTCCTCATTTTACACTTTACCACCTCACTCATTGGCCCTGCCTAATTATAATGTCTGTTCATTTCTGCGGCTTCAAGTAATGATACAGTTGTTCAAGCAAGTGAATCCAACATTCAGTCAGCATTTCCTAGGATCCACGTTTGGGGGAAACAGGCACAAAATTCCCAGCAACAGTTCACCAAACACTACTACACACATCTGGATAATTTTCCATCTTATGCAGTGGATGATGTGGTTACCAAGACTACATTGCATTATAAAATAGGGATGATCTAAATCCTCTGATTCTCACTGGCTTTAATAGAGGCACCTTAGCTTGTGCATATTGAATTGTGAGAGGGCATTTGAGAAAAAAAGAGAAAAACTTCAATCAGGTTACTGTCAGGCAAGAGTGAAAAACAAAACTACCAGGCATGAGTGAGTGTTGTATGTGCCACTTTATGACAGTGGCAAACGGATGAGATCTAATGTTCACTCACCTTGAACTAAAAGCCTCCCAGAGATGAGAGAGAGAGAGAGAGAGAGAGAGAGAGAATGGCTTTTATTTGTTATGGATCAACTAAGCCTTCCTGGTATTATTTTATGTTGTAACATAGAAGTTGTCAAGGAGTCTTCTCAATTACAAAGACAGCTTTTTTTTTTTTTTTGGTTCCAATCATTAAGTCCTCTGCACAGAAGCACTTCCTAGATACCTGATCCCTAGTCCTTGTTGATACCTAGTTTCCTTTTGTTATCCTAAAGTCATTTAGATGACAAAACCAAAAAATGACAGACTAGAATCCCACTCTCCACAAGTAATGAGTAATTGAGTTTTGTGGACTTTACCTTGCTGACATCTCAAGCTTTGGTTCCTTTTCTCCATGGCCACTGCCATGGGCACCATGGTTCAGGCTATCATCATCATCATCTGAATGGGTATAATTTCTGTAAGTGGTTTCTCTGTTCCAAACTTGTCCCCCCTTTAACTCAGCATTCTTATGCAGCCAGAATGATTATGGTCTAAATAAAAATGCTCATTAAGTCACTCATCTACTTAAAGGCCTATAGTGGCTTCCTTTGTGTTAGGATAAATAATGAAAAAAAAAAGCACGCCAATAATAACTAGATGTATAATCTGTGCTGGGTACTACATGACTTATCCTCAGTTCTTGCAAGAACCCAATAAGGGAGGTACAACCTTCATTACCATTACTTATTGAGGTCGAGTTACTTAACCAAAGCCTCACAGCTAGAAAGAAAGTGACAGAGCTGTGACTCAAACTTGGGTCCGTGTGCTTTCACTGTGCATATTTTAAAACCCGCATCTATCCATGTGATGGCACGGCGGTTCTCCGTGACCTGGTCTGCTCACCACTCCGGCCTCATCCCTTCATGAGCCCCTTTTTGCTCTTTATGCTTCAGCTCTTTGAGCCACTTGCATGTCCTGGACCTTGGCATGCTGTTCCACACTTCTGTTTTTGTTTGTTTTTCCACACAAATCCCTTCTTTTATAATGCCCTCTTCCCTTTGTTTATCTTGAGGAATGTCTCATCTTTCAAGATTCATCTCAAGTGTTAACTCATCCATGAACCTTTCCTCAACTCCTCCTCTCCTTGGTGAAATAGACCCCTCGGCTCCCTGTGTATCACATTCCCTAATTATGCTTTCGTTATGGCAACCACAGCGCTTTCCCATCCTTACATGAGTAAGTATGAGTCCCCCGTCTTAAACTTCTATGAATTCCTTAAATGCTGGGACTATGTCTTACTAATCCATTTTATCTATAGTATCTAGCACAGTACTGGGCATATAGAAGATTTACAGCAAATATTGTTGGTTGAGTGAAAATATTTGTTTGCACGTGAAGTATGTTGCTTGGTCAGAGCACTCCACGTTAATGTATTGTGAAATTTATATTGCTTTTACTTAGAGCGTCAACACCATTTGTAATTGTTTTTCTTTACTAAAGGACTGAATATGAAACTCTGAAGAGGTACTTGCAGCTTTAGAGTAACTGAACATTTTGACATCCTACCAATTACAGCAATGGATAAGAGTGGAGAGAAGATATTATAGTCTGTCTGCCACACTTCTTTTCACTGGGAAAGTGATAACAATGAATTGTCACTGTACAAGTCAAATTTGGTATGGCAGATACATGCATATCTACCTTAGCAATGGGAATATAGATGATTCGTATTTGAACCACAATGCACATATTTTATTATGCATAGTAAAATAAACTGATAAGAATGAAATTAAACACTTAATATAAAAGCAAGAATAACAGCAATAGAAAACCATGACCAACTCAAGACAGCACAGATGATACTGTGACAGCAAGGAATCCTTTTCCAGAATTTCAGAAATGCCAGTTCTACATGTATACACATGCTATATGGCAAACACTATGTGGCAGCCAGACTTCTTGATTACTAGCAGCCAAATGCAATTTCTAGCTGATACATTCTGCTCCTATCTCAAAATCTACTCTACTCTAGAATCTCAGCTGAAGGGAAACCACCTTGAGAAACCCTTCCTTGGTCTTGCAGTACAATCTGTATACACCCTCAAAGAACTTTATTTCTTTACTTTAGGGAACTTGTTTTAGTTTGTAATTACATATCCAATACTTTGTTATTTTACTATCAGTTGCCTCCCTGAAGCATCTATAAGCTCCAGGAGATCAGAGATCTTCCCTCATTTTATTTACCATTTTTTCCTCCAGTGACTGACATGTGGCCAGGCGCTCTATAAACATTATGAATGAATGAATGAATGAATGAATGAATGAATCATTGCCATGTTCTCTTACGAATTTTACCTGATTCCTTATGAGACTCAAGCTGGTAGTCAATTTATTCCTCCTCATTATTTCCCTACTCTACCACAAGGATCAGTCCTTATTTTCAAATCTACTCCCTTACTAACCTCCATTCAAAAAGGCTTCTTATGGGGCACCTGGGTGGCTCAGTGGATTAAGCCTCTGCCCTCAGCTCAGGTTATGATCTCATGGTCCTGGGATCGAGCCCCACATCGGGCTCTCTGCTCAGTGCGGAGCTGCTTCCCCCACTCTCTCTGCCTGCCTCTCTGCCTACTTGTGATCTCTCTCTCTCTGTCAAATAAATAAATAAAATCTTAAAAAAAAAAGGATTCTTACAAGTGGCAGCTTCTCCCCAACCTGAACTTTCTGACACGTGTGGGATCCAGGTCTAGGTAATGCAACATGAATCAAATGAACAAAATAAAGGAAATGTAGTGACTTAGAGTACTTATTAGGTTATTTTATTTACTTATTTATTATTTTTTTAAAAGATTTATATATTTATTTCAGAGAGAGAGAGTAGGATGGAGGGGGAGAGGGAGAGGGAGAGAGGGTCTTAAGAAGACACTGCCCAGGGCACCTGGGTGGCTCAGTGGGTTAAAGCCTCTGCCTTCAGCTCAGGTCATGATCCCAGAGTCCTGGGATTGAGCCCGCATCGGGCTTTCTGCTCCTCAGGGAGCCTGCTTCCTCCTCTCTCTCTCTGCCTCCCTTTCTGCCTGCTTGTGATCTCTGTCAAATAAATAAATAAAATCTTAAAAAAAAAAAAAAAAAGAAGAAGAAGAAGACACTGCCCTGAGCACAGAGCCTGACTAGGGGTTCCATCCCACAACACTGAGATCATGAGCTAACCTGAAACCGAGACTCGACCACTTAACTGACTGTGCCACCCAGGTGCCCCTAACATAACTCCTAAAAAACCTATTAGTTCTTAAAAATAATTTAAACTACTTCTATTTTGTCATATAGATAAAAATGGGTTTATCTGTTGATTTTTTTTTTTTTTTTCATTTCTCACTGTATTTTGGCCTTGCCTAGTAAAAGCGTTGGAACAGAGTTGATTGTGCTGATTGTTAGCAAGAAGTTACGCCACATGTACGGTCTCATAGCAAAATTATCTGGAGATTATTCCTAAATGACAGGGCCCTTGCTTCAGGATTCTTCTCTTCTCAAGAATCTTGGCCTGCTCCTCCCTTCCTACTTCTGTGTTCCTCTCTGACCCTTCTTCAACATCTCTCCCCACGACCTCCCCACCTCCGTTGTCTGCCACAAAGCTATGTCCCTGAGCCCCCTCACAAGTATAAAACATCCATCTTTTGAGGTTCTTTCGGAGAAGGGATCCTCTGCCTGCCACTCTGTTGGGCCTGGATGGAGAAGGGAGAAGTTACTAAGAGCCATAATTGGCAAAGTTGTGTTTTCAGGAATAGGAACTCCTGAGGTGTTAATTCCTGGAAATCAAGCGCATTTTAGGAAATACCCTTCATCAATTCCCCTCAGTACCAGACTCTACTTAAGTCACACTTGGAAATTCTAGTTTAAGGGAAAGAACATGGTTTAGCACTCATCATGGACTCTTCCCTAAGGCTGGGAGAGTTAAGGAAAGTAAATGAAGTGTCCTCTCAGTAGTGGGTTCCCTACCCCAAAGGGCTACCCCAGTGAAAGACTTTGAAGACAGCAGGGCGGTGCCAGTGGGGAACACTGGCGATTATGAGATGCAGGCAGTGGCAGTGATGTCATTTTCTTCTGGTACTTTCATTAGGCAGGAGGTGGGATAAAGAATCGAAAGGAGGGGACAGAGCAAGAATAAGACAGGATGTGAGTAAAAAAAAAAATAAGCTACAAACTAGAAGACAATATTTTTGCAGTATATGATTTTAAAAACCAGGGGCATGTGTTACCTGTTAAAATTACAGTTTTAAAATAATCTAAAAAATAATAAAAGATCCCCAGCTGTCTGGTACCTTTTATTTTTCTCCACAGGGAAGGTGGCAGCTGGTGATCAGGTCTGACACCCTAATTTGGTGCCACAGAGGCAGTGTCCTCAAGGCACCTGGAGGCTTTGGCTAAAGAGGCTGGATGCTGACACGGTGGCCCTTCCTTTCCATTGTGAACATACTAGAAAGCTGCCCGGTCCCTTGTTAAGACACAGGGAAAGGGAGTTCTTTCTGACAACGCCACAGGGAGAAACAAGGCGCAGGCATAGCACACTACCCACAGCCCGTGTCTTGGTATGCACTCCCATTCAACCGAAAGGGCGACCCCCAGCAGCTTCTGCGGGTAACTGAACAGTCGGTCCGGCGCCTGGAAGTCTTTGGTCTTGACTTCCCTCAAGCCACACACCCGGTGTTCCCGGGGCTAAGCTGCTCCGACGGGCGCCCTTCGTTTGCTCCTGAGCCCATGCGGTCCCTGGACCCCGCCACTGTCCATCCTGCACTGTAGTACTTTCCGCCCGCCCCCCTTGTGTACCTTGGTCCTACCTGCAGCCCTGGCCCGGGCTCCCTCACCAGGGGCAGCGCCGGCCCGTTGGCTGTGGATCTTCTACACGAAGATGGGCAGGAACTTGAGCTCAGGACGCCAGGTGGGCCCAGCTCCCACGGTCTCGGTCAAGGTCTCGAAGAGGCGCCAGCTGTCGGGGCGGCCACCGCAGCCCCCGCAGACCCTCTGGGCAGCCGCCGCGGCTCCCGCCTGGGAGCTCCGCCCCTCTCCTGCTCCCCGCCCGCCTGCCTCCTGGGGATCCCAGACTGCGGAGCCCAACTCCCTTCCGAGCCCACTCGCCCACTGCTCCGTAACCTCGCACCCCTGGTAACCCCAGCACCCTCACGGTCTTCCCAGCCCAGATCCAGCTGCGCTAACTCCTTTGGGGCCCGGCGCCCACGGCGCCTCTTCTCTCTCCCGGGGGCCACCCGTTGGGTCTGGTTCCCGAGAACAGCGGGCCTCACGCTCAGGTCCTCCCCTGTCCTCTCCGCACCAGGAATTTCCCGGACCCCAGATCCCGCTCTCGCAGTCGGAGAGAACTCTTTCCCTCCTCCTCGAAAATGGAAAGAGGCTTTAAGACGTTGGGGGCTTACGACTCCACCAACGTTCTCTGTGCCAGCAGTGGGAAACTTTT